>JADRCH010000872.1:535502-656564 GCA_019843965.1 Rhynchomys soricoides | reverse complement strand
TCTCTCTCTCTCTCTCTCTCTCTCTCTCTCTCTCTCTCTCTCACACACACACACACACACACACTAGTGCACAAGCATGCACACACACCCTCACACAAACCTTATAAAGGGTTTGTGGCTATCGATACGGTAATTGGGATACTGTTGATAAGAACATTATTTATTGTAAATATGAAATCCATGTTCACATTCTAAAGTCAGAAACCAAATACCATGATAGTGATACTTTCTACCTAAATTATAATTTTAGAGATAAAAGGAATTAGTAGCAATAGTAGCTACTGCTTGATACACTGTGTAGAAGAAATCCTATTATCTTCATTCATGTTTAATGTTAGCATGTCAAAACCAAAGCTCAGTTTTTCTCAATCACAAGGCTAAAGTTAAAAATACAATTCAGTAATTAAACATTTCATTATAGTATCCACTGAAGAAACTGCAGTCAGTATAGTGGGAAAATATCTTCACTATGTTTAATTCAGCATTGTTCACAATAACAACATTATGGAAGTAATCTAAGTGGCCACAAATATCTAAGTTAGAAAAGAAAACATGAGTGAGACTGGAGATTATTATGATAAGTGAAATAAGGGAAATAGAAACATAATACTTCCTGTTCTCATTCATATTTGAAATATAACCAAATTGGCTTCATAGTAGAGAAATATAATAATGATTATAAAAACTGGAAGGGGAAGAAAGGGGTAAGAATACAAGAGATTGAATACTACATAACAAATACATATGATATATTTTATATTTTGTTATATAGGGTAGATATTTTATAAGGTTCTATAACACAAAATGACTATAATTTAAAACAGTTATGTATTTCACAAGCCGAAGAGATGATTTAAGGAGTGTCAGGGAAAAGATAAAAAGATTCTTTTTTAAGTTAAAACATTTTACTTAAACTAGAGAAGCACATTTTAGTGACTGATCACATTGTAAGTAGACCACAGTTAATAATAAAGTGTTGATATTTTAAATTGGTAAAATACTTTTTAACATGTTCACCTCAAAAATTCGTAAACTGGAAAGGTAATGTGTTAACTACTGTGATTAAATCCGTTATCATATATGCATAAAACAAAACAATGTATTATGTCTTATAAACATAAATGAATATTTGTCTATTAGAACTAGGTTTAATATTTAATTGCTGGTGCTCCACATTCTGACTGTGGTGGTACAGTCCTGTCATCCCAGAACTGGAGTTGCAATAAGAGAGAAAAAATTTCAAGTTTATCTCAGCTTGTTTGTGCAAGACCAGCTTAGACTATATAATACCCAAACTAAAAACTAAATTTAAATTACCTATCATTATTATTCAATTTCTATATAAACTAACTTGAAGTCTGGATGTTTTGCATGATAGCTAATGAAGTGAGGCTAAAACTGCTCAGCCCAGACTAGCTGAGTGTCAGTGGTGATATTATTCTGCAAGAAAGGAACTTTTGCTGGAGAAAAATAACTCCTGAACTCTTTATCTATAGACTATAATCTGTAGCTATTATTTAACTGCTTTATATTTAGGGGAAGATTGTTCCAATTTACAAAGGGAATGTTCTTTCTATTTATCAAGGCTTTAGTTTTAATTCTACAACCAGATGTTTAAGTGCCTTAGTGTTTTGGGAGTTGATGCATTACTGAGAATGCGTTCTTGTTATTACTTTTGAGTGTTAGTTTTCATTTATGTTTTTTAAAAAGCTGCTCTGCAGATAATTCTCAAGTCTATGTTGAAGAAATTGAAACCTACCTTATTGAATACTGTTAATAGTACTAAAGCAAAAGGTTAATCCCAATACAACCTCAGGTTAAATTTCTGTTGTATTGGAGAAATCTGTATTAAAAATGACATTAAATTATTATAGGATAAAAATTTATTTTTTACTATGTAGCGGTAAAAGCTAACTACATTGTACTGTGTATTTTTTTAATGCTTTTTTTCCTAATGTAGAAGCAGTTAACATTACTTACAACCTAGAATAATTTGATAATCTCTATTCAACTGCTAAATTGTACATTATTGATTTCTCAAATATGTTTTAGTGCTGCCTATTCATGTGAATAGGCTTTGACAAGCTTCCATCTTGTTAATTGTTATGAGCTGCAAGCTATTCATTACATCTCAATGTCTGTGTTGGTATCAGTATGTTATTGTATCCTATAACACTAGATAGAATAATGCAAAAACATACTATGATATCTACTGGTTAGGTAAGACAGAACACCCATATCTACTCAAAATTGGATTTTGAGACTCAATGTTAAGCTATTTAACATTTCACCTCTGTGTTGTCAAATATATAAACCCTATCAGCTGATGTTGCAGGGTAATGATGATGTTCCAATATTTTCACAATCTTTAGAATATAAGAAAGTATTACATTCATTCTTACACAAAGTGTCTATCTCAGGAAAGCACACTATCCATTTCTTGTTCTCTAGCATGAAGATGTATTACCTACAATTCAGTAATAAAGTGAAAAACAGCACAGCCACAACTAAATGTTTTGTTCTGCTACTTTTAAAAACAAAACAATCTTCTTCTTAGAGCTCAGAATTTGTTTTATACTTTATTTCTGCTTTATTTGTGTGAAATAATATACTTTATCATAACATGGAACTATCAAACATATTGTACATTAGTGATATAAGTTTAGAATATATGCAAATTAATTTTTAAAAATGTAATGTTGACAAGTGATTACTAAGAAGAGGTATAAAAGGAATTTATTTAAGGAGGAAAGAAGAGAAGAGACAAGTAAGAAACTGGTATATTATTAACAGATCAAATAGATATATCTTAAAATATATAAATGAAATTTTTGGTTGATACTCTGCAATTGCTACCAGTATCTGCTTTCTGCTATGGTGAATTTTATGTGACTTTGTACACACATCATGCAGAAGGCTTGATAGTGACTTGCTGACACATGGCTGGCCTATATCCAGTCATGTCTTAGTTACTGTTCTATTTCTGTGAAGAGGCACATAACCAAGATAACTCTTATAAAAGAAAGCATTTAGATGGGGACTTGCTTACCATTTAAAAGGTCCAATCTGAGGTCATCAGGGTATAAAACAGACAGACATGGCACTAGAACAGTAGCTGAGAATGTTACCTTGTGATCTGAAGGTAGCACACAGAAAGAGAGAGACTTCTGAAACCTCACAGTCCACTCCCAGCTGGCATACCCCACTCCAAGGCCATATCTCCTAATCCCTCATAAAAAGTCTACTCCGTGGTGACTAAGCATTCAAATACATGAGGCTATAAGAGGCCATTCTCATTCAATTCATTACAAGTCAGTTACATAATGTTAGACATATGTCCACACATATCTGTGATAGGTTATCAGAACCAATAATTATATTACAAAGTCCTAAGAGACAATTGCATTAGAATAATTGACTACTAGCATTCAAATGTGTTTCTTCAAACTGATGAGTGAGAAGAAAAAACTGGAGCAAGAAATTTCTTCTTACATCAAACATTTGCATCATCTGTTTCAAATAAAATTAAAATATAGTATAGTAAAGAAGATGTTGAATGAGAGATTTCTTTGAGTATCATTCACCTGTTGTCTTTTCTCTGTCAATTCTTCATTCATAAAATGTCATAACCAGGGCTCTTTAAAAAAGCTCACAAGCTAGATCACTCATATTCGTCCATGATCCTTAGTACATAATTTTACTTAATACACATATTATTTTTACTGCAATAGAGCTGGCATAACATTAATCCTTGGCTCTGGCAAAAGATGCTTCCACCTATGATTCATGCAAATCAAAGGCAAAGGAGATCATAGCATCCATTCATACAGAGAAGGCACAAATAAAAGGCTCATATGTTTGACCATTATCTGTTGTGTGCAACTTTGCTACATTGCCCAAGCTCCAAGAATGGGCCCTGCTACCTGCCCTCACCCAGGTTCCCTTGAATCCATGGATAAAAGCCACAGACACACGGTTGTTCAATTTCAACTTGCTTTTGACACAATTGCTAAGCACTACTTATCTCCTACCTGTAAAAGTGTGCCCTTATAATTACTCTTAGTTCTGCACTTCTCTACCTGCCCTAAACATTAGTTGCTCAATTGCATCTAGTCCTAATAAACACCCCCAACCACCCACCTAGAGGAGCAGCCTGTATGGCTACTCTGAGATATCACATAGCTGATCACATTTTCTCCATCAGAAACATGACAAACTCTCCTCTCCTTGTGTCTGTCTCTTATCTCCAGAGATGTTGGAATTCTCACCTATCCCTTCCACCTGGCCATTGGCCCATGACTTCTTTAGTGAAAGATCAAGAACCAATTGAAGAACAGGACCTTAGCATCAGAACCACAACTACAACTACCGCTCATATAGCATCCATGTTCTTGCTTAATTCAATTGACTGCTGAAAGTGATATAATTCCACTGGGTACTACAATATGATATGGTTACTTAAAATTAAATTATAGTTGAATGTAACTCAAAGTTAAGTTTGTGAAGTAAACAAGCAACATTTTAAGTACTACAAGCACTTTATGATCATATGTAGCAAGTATTTTTTTCAGAGTATGAGATGTCTGATATTCCAGGAATTTCTGTTGCTTAGCTCTTCCTTAAAGTGATGAAACTGACTGCAAGTCTATTAGTGTTGTTTTACTGTCATGCAGAAATATATTGACTTTTGCCATTACATAATATTATTAATATTATATATTATAATTATAATTAATTACTATATAATATAATTATAATTAAAACTATATTATGCTAGTATAATAATATTTATAAAATTATAGTATAGGTATTAAATATATTAAATAATATGATATTATATGCATTATATTAAAATTAGATAATAAACTAGTAAATAATTTGTCTTTGGATTTATACTACCATGATAAATCACCATTATCAAAAGCAATTTGAGAAGGAAAGGGTTTATTTCATCCTACAATCTTGGTCACAGTCCATCAGTGTGGGATTCAGGACAGAAACCTAAGGCATGAACTAAAGTGGGAGCTAAGGCAGAATGCTACCTACTCAGTTAGTCTTCCTATATACCCCAGCATCAACTACCCAGTGATGGTACCATACACAGTGAGCTGAGCCCTTCCATATCAGTCATCATTCAAGAAAATGCCCCACAGGCTTGCCCACAGTTCAGACTGAGAGTATTTTAACAGTTGGTGTATTACTCTCTTCTAAGATGATCTTAGCTTGTTGGAAAACTCAACTAAGATGTAATTTAAATATATGAATCCATGTGGAATGGATCTAAATAATATAAAATGAAAAATTAAACTGCAACTAGGAAAATAAAACAGTATGGAAGAATCTAGATAAAATTTTGATATAGACAAGGAAGGGGAGATAAATAAATTTAATTATTGATAACAATTATTATAGCAGGGAATAAAGATGAGTGCTGCTAAAGCAGCAAGTGCTAGGCCTGTGGATTAACTTTCTACTCTTTTTAATATAAGTATAGTATTGCCCCAGTTCATATTTGGCAAATGGAAGCCCAATGATGTAAGTGCTGTGAATGTTGCCTACATTGCCATGATGACTTCTAATATAAATAAAATATATCGTGAAGAAACACATAGTTGCATTCAATGTTTAAATTGAATCAATGTAGAACAGAGTGTGTGTTTGAATCAAGTAGCCGGGTCAGTTTCAGGTTCTGAGCAAAATAATTCTAAGGGGTTGAAATTCAGCATAGAAAGCAGAGCTCAAGTTCTTTTTTAAAGCAAGCTCTTCAAGTAAACTTCCAGAGTGGGAGTGTACCAGTGGCTATAACTCTTGTACCTCCCAACATGAGAGCTTACCCCTTCCCCTCCCAATGTGGAAATTTTGCACCAGTGGGTTCAGACCTCCACCGTCCTAGACTCAAGTTCATTATTTGGTTCATTTTTTCTCTTCTACAAAGTGTTTGTGGTGAAAACTCACTCAAAAAATTCATTTAGTAATGCCAAAGAATGCACAGAAGCAGTAAGTTTTACCTTAATGAACTCATAGAAAGGTTGATGTTTTATTTACTGCAGCCCCGTATTTCTATTTAATATCCCTTACAGAGAATATGCTCCATAGGAAATGTAAATTAGCTTGCTAAGTTCTTTTGCAAGGGTATTTTTCCATCCACGGATAGTTCAAAATTAGTGTCTAATAAGTATGTGTCTGATAAACCTCCAAACTCCGTGTCTTCATGTCTGATGTCAAAGTGCTCTTGAGACCTCCAACTCCTTTAACTTTGTTGTCTGTAGCACAAATCTCTTTTGTTGATTTCACTCCATTAGCAGCTTTTTTCAGCCGATAACCAAAACTCTGACATCTCAAACATCTTAGGGTATCTGCAGCAACTTCAACATTACAGCTTCTTCTTCCAATATCTGGGATTCACACATGATTTTCTGAGTTCTTCCAAAGAGATTGGGTCACATCTCCAACAATGTCCTCTGTAGCACTCTAGGCTCTTGTTGACTCCACTCTCAGTTGTGGCAGTTCTTGGTGATAATCCGATGATACTGGCTTCTCAAATGCATTGGAGTCTTCTGCTGAAACTAGGCTTCATGAAAAAGCCTCTCATATGCTCCCTTCATCATGCCAAGCATCAAATTCTTTACATGATCACTTCAGTCCTGGGCCATCAACTGCAACTGAGTATGCAATACTCACCAATGGCTTGCCCTTGTTTTTCACAGTGCTAAGCATCAGCTGCTCTCCATGCTTTCCTTTATACCTTCAAAGCCAGTACCATCTGGGTGATTATTATATATTGCCAAGTCCATCTGAAGCATGAGGTACAACTTTGGCTATCTCTGGCAAAAAAAATAAAAAACTTCTTTGTGATACCAGAAAACGCTTTCCAGAAGATTTTTTCTCTGTGATGTTGGTATTTTGTAAATCACCACTAATTTCTTAGATCCATCCAACCAGCATGAATTATCCCAGTAGTCCTCTCAACACTTGACTCTAAAGCCAGAGCCACTTGGCCACAGCTGCAGAGTTTTGGTGCATGCTATAGCTGAACATTGCCTACTTGTTCTATTACACTATCACCAGCTTTCTGTTTTCCAATATCTTCACTGCCTAAGAATGCCTATCCTGGAACTTTCTCTCTAGATAGATCTTGAACTCAGATATTTGCTTTGCTACATCTCCTTGAATTAAAGGTATATACCACCATGCCAGAATCTTGCCCTAAAGTCACTATCCCCTTAGTCTGTTTTTTTTTTCTTTCTTTCTTTCTTTCTTTCTTTTTTGGATATAGAATTCAGTTCCATTTCACTTCCTGGTGCCCTTTTTCTTACTTGAACCATATATTTTATATTTGTCCTTCTTAGCTTGCCCCTTTTTCATTTAAATGCTCTTCAGAAAAGTGAACTTTAGTAACCATACAACAGAATTTATACCAGGTTGTTTTGAGACTTCCTTTATCAAAACAATTAATCTAAATCTCTTCACCTTAGCCTCAGGCAGACTCTTTAAACAATGGCAAAAGGCAGCCATGTTCTTTACCAAAATATCACAAAAATAGACTGTAGACCACATAATAACATTCCATTGACACCTGTTGGACCAGGAGACCTACACAATTCAAATCATCCTCAGCACCACTGCCTTCCATATTCCTACTAGGATGATCCATTATGCCCCACTTAAAGCATTCTATTGCTTTCCAAATCCAACATTGCCAAATCTACATTCTTCCAAACAAAAATATGGTGAGGCCTATCACTGTAATACCCCTGTCTTTGGTACCAACTTCTATTTTAGTTAGGGTTTTACTGCTGTGACCAAAGAACATGACCAAGGCAACTCTTATAAGGACAGCATTTGATTAGAGCTGGCTTATGGGTCCAGAGATTCAATTATTCATTATCATCAATACCAGAGCATTGTAGCTTCGAGGCAGGCATGGTGCATGAGGAGCTGAGAGTTCAACATCTTGTTCTGTAGGCAAACAGAAGACTGGCTTCCAGGCAGCTAGGAAGAGCATCTTAAAACCCATACCCACAGTACCAAACTTCTTCCATTAAGGCCTCACCTACTCCAAAAAGGCCACATCTTAATGCCACTTCCTGGGCCAAGCATATTCAAACCACCACAGGAAGATTCTGTACAGCAACTTTAGGCACATTCACAAGCCTGTACTCCTGTGTTCCCCACATATAGAAACACACAATTATACAAACACATGAAAAAAGAAAACAAGATAAAAGGCATGAGATCACGTGAAATATCAGTAACCTCTTTTTATGTTACTGTTAGGACTTTCTTTTCCATCTTAATGGTCATAATTGTGTATTTCTAGAAACTCATAGATAGCTATGTACTGATTGGCATAAAGGGGATTACCCCTTGCCTACCACTGTTCTGGGGTGAGGGTGGGTTAGTGGCTTGGATAACTCTGGATTGGAGGTATAATCTACTCTGCCAGGCCCAATATCCCCCATATTCATATTTTTTCCTCTTTGATGAATGGATTCTCTATGAACAGATGCCCTGATCTGTGAACCTGGACTTCCCTGCAGTCACAGAAAGCCTTTGTAGTGCCCAGATTCTTGGGTCCCAGTAATGGAAATTAACATTCAATTTTGACTTAGATATCAGAATGTATGCAGGCCTGGCTATAAGAATTGTTATTAAGATTTTATTATATCTGACTAGGATAGTGCTAAATCTAGCCAGTCAGGATGTTTGATCTGTCTCCATTCCCAGGAACACATTGGTGTCTGCAGTGTGACTATCTCCCTTTTTAAATTGATGTTGATACAGGACATTCTTCACTCATTCAACTGATGATAGAGGAAGAGAATTATCAAGTAGAAGAATTGGTTTATGAAAGTAGGCCATTTCTTAGTCATTAACTTGCCTAATGAAAGTATTAACCTAAGGTGGATAGCTTATGTGGAGGTTGTCAGACCACAGCCTGCAGTTCAAATGTCTTTGACCAATAAATTCTGAAAAGTATAGACTTGCCCCTGTACATTTTCATGACAATAGCAACAGTAGATAACCATGGCAAAGATCTTATCACTAAAAAGCCTAACATGTTATTTTCTAGGTTTTTACAGAAAATATGTGCTGACCTTTCAGATCTAACCTTTCTTTCTTTTGTGGCAATTTACAAGGTCTCACTGGGCAAATAAGACTGACCTGGAACTCAGATCACCTAGGCTGACCTCCAAATTTAGACTTCTTTGTTTCAGCCTCCTTTGTCTGAGAACTCAACCATTCATGCCTAGGAAACAAAACTCTGTCATTAACCCTGTTTCTTTTTCCATAAAAGATGTCCTGGTTGTTAGTGTACTATGTCAATGTTCGCTGAATGCCATTTTTAACTGAAATAGAGCCTCTAATTTAGTGAAAGTTTCTGTGTCCCCCAAGTCTCTCCTTTGCTTTTCCTTTGAAAGTGTTGAGACTTTTCTAGTCAAACTCTGTCTGAAATAATTTCCTGTTTCAGTAGGATACAGAGCATGACATCCTCCTTGTCAAAGGGATGTAAAGCATACATAATGCATGAGGGTCCACAAAGATTTGAGCTCTGAATACACAATTGTACTTTAAAATGGAAAGTGCCATATTTGGAAGCAACTTGAAGTATTCCACAGTATTTGTTTGCAATTCTAAGTTCAATAATTAACATAGGGATTAAAACAATTTTTTCTTATCTTCCAATTCCATCAGGGAGGTCAGCATCTCATAACTATAGACAAGAAAGAAAAATGCCTTTAGTACTTCTCCATTCAAAGCTTTGCTGTTAAGACCAGAAAGACCAAGAGAGGAAGGAGGATTCTATGGAAGACTTTACTAAGGCCCTGCACCTTGACATAGTCAGACCCACTGCTTGCTCTGAATTCTCCAGATGCCTTGGTCTCTGGCCACTGTTGAGAGCAATGGGAGGAGAAGCAGGCAACAGGTATCCTCCACATGGCAATACAATCATGGTGACTGTGGTTCTCTCAATTTGTTCTCACTACTGTCTTTCTTTCAAAACTATGTAAGAGAAGAGATAAATGTACACATGAACAACCCTGGTCTTGAACTTATGGTTCTCCACATACTGTTTTTCACTCAGAGCTTTCTTCCTGAGGGAAAACTATCTACAGATAGAATGGAAAGCACAATTTTGCTGGGGAAATTCATTGAGCCTTTAATCTCTTCAGACCAAAAGACTTAGTAACTGGTCTTTACATTTCTTCTGTTACCTGCTTCCTTATTATGGAAATGATAATTTTTTAGTTCCAGCAGCAGTACACTTAAAGAATCCCTCCTTTCAGGGTCTGGAGAGATGGTTTATCAGTTAAGAACACTGACTGCTCTGGAGGTCCTGAGTTCAATGCTTAGAAACCACATGATGGTTCAAAACCATCTATAAAGGGATAAAATACTGAAGACAGCTATAGTGTGCTCATACATAAAAAGTAAAGACATCTTTACAGAACAAAACAAACAAACAAAACCTGAATCCATTCTTTCAACCTCAAATGGGAAAGCCAAGTCTTATATCTTCCCCCAAACCCCACTGGACATAAGCATACACGGACAGTGGTGTCTATTATTCTGGCTTTGGGATATCAAATCCTTTCCTAGATTTCTTGAGATGAAACAATGGGGCATACAGTCAAAGAAAACAAAGAAATAAAAAGCATAAACACCACCTGTTTAAATGAAAAAGTTGTAGGTAGAACACATATAAATTGTATTTAAAATCATTGATATTGTTGTCTATTTGGATTGTTAGACCCCACATACCATAACCTGAGTCATTTATGACATACACATAACACACATTTATTTCTCATAGTGTTAGATTAAATGACCAACAGATAATTTATATTGTACTCGGTCTTTACTCACATCATGCTTTCAGACCTTCCTGTTGCATAAGAGACAGGGAACTCTTCAAACCTTGATTTTGGGGTAACATTTGCATTTTAAAGGCATGTAAATACCCCAGCCACAATACACTGATTTTTAGCATACTCAAAAGGGTTTGTTGTATTTCTTGGTAGCAGATGTTAAGACACTGAGAGCAACTTTGTTAGTTTAACACTTCTCAGGTTGCCTTTGGCAAAATGTTCTTCTATTGCTGGAACAAAGTGCCTGCTATGAATATTAAAACAAGAAAGATTCTTCTGACTCAGGATTTCAGAGTTTCACTGCATGGTCAACTCTCTTGCTTTGAGATCTTTGGTGAGAAAGTCATCATGGCGGGGACGTGACAGGATTATGCTGTTCCCCTCATTAAAGCCAGAAACCAAAGGACTCTATATTTACACATCATGATTTCATTTCTTTCATTGGATTCCATCTCATTTTCAAATTAGTATTGTCATTATTTTAATTTCTATGACTTTATATATATATATTGATAGTATTTAGCCCCTTACACCAAATCCTTCAAAATTCTCTTCCCCTTCCTACATACCCAAATTTAAGTTCTTATGGGAAAGACAAAAACCCATAAAAAGTACCAAAAACAGGAAGTGAAATAAAACAACCCCACCAAAAGAAAACAAAGGAAAACAAAACAAAACTGTCATCCACCTCTTAAAGGTGCAGTCAACTGCAATACCATCTTAGATTAGTGACAAATATTTGTGGATGCCATTTTCTATCTAGGGTATTTTGTGTCACCTCAAATATTATTTTTACTTCGTGCCTCTGACGTTTCCTAAACCCTTTGAGATAAACATTCATTTGAATTCTATTTCTAGGTTTCCTTTCAGAGCATATTTGAAGGATGTTGCCTCATACAAATTCCAGGACTATTTATAAAATTCCTGTGAGCCTGTGGCTCTCCAGAACCTTCCTTCTCTGCTTGTTTCTAAGACTTGAGAAACTGAAATTTGGTTTGAACCTCTGAATTACACTGACTGCTCTTCTCCACTGTGTTTTGTCAGTAGACAACACTGAAAACAGAGGTGAAACAGGACAGTAGAGGTCAGGGTATTTACCCTTGCTGCCTTGTTGCTTCTAGTGATGGGGTTAGGGCTCACTCCACTCATTACCTACAGGATCAGGAGCCCTGCTACTAGAGCTTCTGCAGAGTCAGGTATCACAGAGTTTTGGTCTTTCATCTTCCTAATTTCATAATGATATCATAAAATCTCCCTTTCCCATGATTGATAACTTCCAGGTGTCTCAAACCCATCAATTATTTCTTGATTTTCTGCTCATATTTTCTATAAGCAGAAAAGCAGAATCTTGCTATGTGAGTCTATTACAATAGAATTACAGTTTCCATTGGAATTGAAATAATACAACAATTTGCTAAGCAGATTTCCCAGCCCAAAAAAATCTGTGCAGAAAACACCAAGAAAAACTGGACTTTGTAAGACTGTATTCTAACATGGAAACTAACAATCAAAGTACAGAGGCAGATTTCATAGTGCTAGGATCACATGGTAACATTTAAATGTAGCCTTGTTAATGATCCTACTAAGTGGCATGAGGGGTTAAGTGTGTAAGGACTGAGGCAGGACTGTGACCCTGCTATTAGTTTTCTTTGCTAGTTCATTTAAGATGAGGTCTATTTGTTTCCTAGGCAGATCTTGAGTTCAAAATCCTTAATATCAGCCTTCTATCACCATAGCTACAGTCACTGTAATGACTACTGTGCCTCCATTGTAATGTAGTAATCTGTGAAAAAGAGTCATGACATTTGAATAAAAATATTGGAATTTGATATTACTGTGTTAAAGTAAATATCCCAGATTTAGAATGATCAACAGTGCTTTTTTCTCATATTGAGAACATCTCTCTCTCTCTCTCTCTCTCTCTCTCTCTCTCTCTCACACACACACACACACACACACACACACACAGAGTAATGTATGTGCACACGTGAGCACACTTGGTGTAGGGTAAGTTAAGTTTAGGTCATGGTTCTAGGAATGGGATCATCAGAAAAATGAAAAAGAAAGGTCTTAATGGGAAACAAAAATGAAAAGATGTGACTTGAAAACCAAAAAACTAGTTACAGAGTAAAGGAAGGTGACTGGTAAGTGAGGAGAAGGAGCTTAAGAAGTGTAGCTGGTGTGGGTAAATAATAAAGTATATATATAAGAATTTTATAATGAGCCACTTACAGTGTTTCATGATGCCAATCTCAGCTCTTTGGAATCAAAGGCAGGTAGATTGCTATGAGTGCAAAACCAACCTCATCTGCATAATGAGTTTCAGACCATCCAGGCCTATGTACTGAGAGTATGTCTCAAGAAAATAAATAAGCAAATAAGCAAGCAAGTAAGCACATAAGCAAGCAGGTGTGTACATAAAACCGCTAGGGGACTGAGCACTTAGGAGAAGTTATTGCTCTTCAGAGGACCCTGATTAGATTTCCAGCACCCACATAGTAGCTCAAAGCTATATTGAAACATTCAATGCAAGGTTATAACCTATGACTTTTATTGTGCTTTTTAACACAAGTTTGCATTCTCTACTTATTCACATTGTTAAGAAAACATCTCTAGAGAAGACAAAAAGAAGGTAAAAACATCACACATGAGCTGATAGACATTTTATCTGGACCATGTTTTTCTGACAAGTACAGCAAAGAAAATACTGTTAAAATGCAATTAGTTCTGGTTTCTTAAAGAAAAAGATAGCAATCGAAGCTAGATGCACAGCACTAAAACACAGAAGTTCCAAGAAAGATCTGAGTTCCCCAGAAAGAAAGATGTAGAATATGTACGTTTATATCTCCACGGAGAGATTTTTGCATGAGCAGACTGTGAGAGCATGTGTTTTTCACATGACACAAGAGGAACACCGTATGGCATGTTGCCAGTGCAATATGGGCCTGAGAAGGCAGGTTAGGATGCAAGACATGAAACCATTTGCCATCTAAAAATTATTAAGGAAAACAATTTGTTACTTTTTAAAGCCAATTCTTCTAGGAGCTTGCAAAATGGTAGGTTGCTGGAATAGAAATGGCAATAAATGTGAGATGTGCAGATCTAGATATGGATAACAAAATTGCAAAGCCTTGTAGAAATTATTTAATTATGACACAGGGTTTCTACCCTGCCTTTGACCATTTAGTTCCCAGATAAAAGACACACATAACCTTTATATTTATAATAAGCCTTAAGTAGCATGATAGTTAAACAAATATCTACCTTCTGTTTTACTAGAATCCAATTTTTTATTGATCTCCCCATGTAATTAGGCAGGGTAGATACCTTAGGTTGGTAGTACATGTCTGTAATCCTGGCAGTTAAGAGGCAAATAAAAGAGACTTATTGCACATTTGAAGCAAGTTTGGTCTATACAGTGAGATCCTGTCCCAAATAAAACAACCCAACAATCATCATGGCAACAAAATCTATGAAATGTCATTTTAAAACTAAACTTCTATTTCATGCATCCAATCCTACTACTTTCCACAGCATTTTTTGCCACCACCATCCCCCAAACGGAAAGAGGAAAATGACAGGTGCACTTTTGAATGATGATCTTATATGGACATAAGGTCAACAAAGTCAAAAAGACTTAAAAGAAATCCTAGAAGGATGCTTCAAACTCACTGGTTCTGCATGCTTTCCTCTGGCATCTGCTAGGATCCAGGGCAGACATATTCCACACAGCTTGGCAGAATTGGAAGGGGTGAATGTTTCATTGTTGTTAAAAGGAAAGCATGGTAGTCAAGACATGATGGTTAGTTCAGATATTGTTTCTAGGAAAGCAGAGTAAGTAGAAAATAAAGTTTGGAGCAGGAATCAGGTCCTAACTGTCCCACATGCTGCAAAAAGGGGTAGTTGTCACTTACGATTTTTCATTTTGACATCTGAGGTTTAGTTTACTCAAACTGTACAGTTCTGGATGAACTGCATACTGGCAGAACATTTTACATGAGCAGTGACCTTTAGCCTATCATCTAAACAAACACAGATAATATTTTGTCACTTCTGAATAATCCATTTGTTTTTTTCCCAGTTGATAGATCAACATCTTGATTACCGTTCTTGTTCTGTTACTTTACTAAACATTGGTCCTGCCTTTCTTGATTGCCACATGAGTTGAATCATATACTATCTATTCTCTTTTGACTTTGTACATCATACTGAAAGGAATAATCACCCAGTCATTTGGCCCTTTTCTTCATAGATGAGCGAATTAACATTGAGAATAAATTGCATGGGTCACATGGTTAACAAATAAAACTGGGGCTCAGAGTCCATTCTCTGCATTCCCTGTTTGGCCTAGTCCCTTTTCTGTCTGTCTGTTTCTGATTTTATTTTGTCCCAAATTTTATTTTGTCCTCCTTAGTTGTTTATCATGTGACAAAGTGACATTCCACAACTAAACTGAGTAAAATCTCAAATTTTAAAGAGTAATTTTAAAAATACTTGAAAATCCCCATTAATGCCATTCTTAATTGTCATGACTTTGATCATGGTAAAAGCAGCACAGCAGTGGCAAGGTGGATTGTCTTTTTCACCACACTTCTGAGCTAACAACACATACTTTATTCAAATCTACTTGGTAAAAAAATTAAACTACTAACTGGGAAAATACTTTTAAAAACCATGGCTTTTCTCCAGAGCTTTCACTGTTCACATAATGAAAATAATTATGTGCATTTTCCCACTGTGAAAAGATAATTTATCATATAGATAGTTAAGAATGCATCACAACAATCACATCTGAATTTCTGAAGCCTTTGATTGCTTTCAGAGTCATTACCCTAAATATATTTTTCTGCTGTTTTTTTTTTTTTCTCCAGAAGTCTAATTTATTGCTTTTTGTTTGTGTGTTTGTTTGTTTTTGTTTTTTGTTTTTTGTTGTCCAGTGAAAATTCTTGTTTCGTAGGCCAGTCTGGCCTCTAATTCTCCATACCCCTACCTCAGCCTCTGAGTAATGGGATTACAAGCATGTACCAAGATGCTAGGATAGGGCTGATTTTTCTAATGTATGTAAAGTGCACATTGGCTTTCAGTACTAGAAAGGAAATATGAGGAGCAGATGCCCAGGGAACTACAATGAACATGGGGGAGAGGAGCACATGAAAGGAACTGAAATGAAAGCAATGTATTCCGTGATGGTTTTAGGCTTGGATCTGTAACATTTTCTATGTGAGATGACATTATACATTCCTTGATGAGTGAATAGTGGCTTCAGGGGAAGGGTTTTTAATTCAAATATAATATCTCTCATGTCAGATTAGTTCAAACTGTAATCCATTAAAATTTAATTATTATACACTGACCTCTACTACTCAACTTTGCTTTACAGTTCAAAAAGTCTCATTTTTTCCTCATCACCTCCTGAGTCAGTTTTTAGTAACTACAGGGCCATACTGTCCTAAAATCAATGATAGAAATACTAGCACTATTGCTCAACTCGACAGCAATTATTGCTTAATCTTTGCTATTCAGAATAGGAACTTTTCTTCAGAATTCTTCTGAGAAAACAATCCTTGACCAATTATCCATTTAGCATGATATTTGTTTGTTTCTGACATTGATGTCTTAGAAGTAAGAGACATGTAAAATCAATAAAGCCACAGGTCAGGTCTAAAGGTGACAGTTTCAAACAAGTCTTGTCTATTGTAGCCACTTACAGGATTTTCTTTAGACTTAAAAACAGGGTTAAAATGTCCTGAGGAAAGTTGCATGAAATTAATTGAACTTGTTGAAATTTCTGCCTTCTCTAAATTGCCTTGCAGCTAGAATTCCACAGAGATGCTCCAGGCAAGTAAAGAGACACAAAATTCTTGAACTTTTAGGAAACAAACTTAGCCTGTGAGATGGACTTGGCCCTTTTTTAGTTATTTAACACTGAATGTCAAATCTGATATAAAACTTATTTGATTTTATTTCAATCTTTCATTCATCCATTCTGAAAAGCAGTTTTGAGAAGGCACAATTCCAAGCACTCAAGAGACAAAAAAGAAAAATAAGTTTTGATTTTGTTGTCTTGAAGCACATTATAAGAGGGACACTGATGTAGATATCAAGTAATGATGCATGATGGGAAGTTCTCATCGGACTTTAAAATGAGGAGAAATTCCATGGCCTGTATTAGGCTAAGCAACAAGGAGATGAGGTTGAATGAATGAATGAAGTTGGTGTATCTGTAAAAAAAAAAAGAGTACGTTTATCACTGGGCCTTAAAGATGGAGTAGAAACTAAGTCAAATGAAAATGTGTACACTAGTTGTTCTTAAAGCCAATGAGTTATTCGTTCTATCAGCAGTGGGAACATGGAGGAGGATTTTGAAAGAACAGCAAGTAGAAGAAAGATAATAAAAACAGATGTGATATTTAAAGCTACAAATATCACTTCCAGCAATAGATCAAATTGCAGGAGACAATTGGTTACTATGGAAACTGATAAAGTACCAGGTGTGGGTCAGAAATTCCACCCTTGGGGTGAGCACTGCACAAGGCACACCATGGTGGCTTTATTAAGAGAAGAATTCACAACTTCTCAGGTAACAGAGGTCCTGTTCTCTACAATAGCCCTTCTTGAAAATGCTCTAGGCAGGTTTCGTTTTCTTATGTTCTTTATAATTTATAAAAGGAAAGCTCATCTTTTATCCATCTAGATTCTATTATATGCAATATTCTGGCAAAACATTCAGAACCCAAAGCCAAGGATTGTTCAGAAATATTTAGGTGATGGATATGGGTATGTGTACAATACTATTTTTCTGGCCTCTCAGGAAGCAGAAGCAGGAGGAACTCTGTGGGCCAAAAGGCATGAGGCCAGTTTGAGCAACATGAAGAGACCCTGATTCTGGAAAAGGTTTTAATACCACTAATTATAGAATAAAAAGTCAGTTTGTCAATCTAGTAATATCCAATTCTTTTTTAAGATTATTTAGACTACTGTCAAGTAGGTCACAGTGAGGTTACATGGTTACATCCATTGACTTTGTCACACTGCATTTCTCCTGTGTATCTCCTACTTATTCGTGTGAATGTGTTTGTGAGTGTGTGTGTACACTACAGTGCTTAGCTTTGGCATCACTGAACAGAAAAAGAGAAAAGAGAACTTATTTTTAATCATATCCTTGGTGGATTTTAAATCCATCGTCATATAGTACCTAACCAAGTCTTATTAATAATAAAAGTACAACATTTTTATTTCATGAAATATGCTCACAAGAAATTTTCTTTTTGTTTTTTTATCTTTTTTGGGGGAGGGGTACCTCATTAGGAGAAAATGTCAGTTTCATGTCCAATTGCTTGTTCAGGGGTACAAGGGATTTGAGTTCTTATAGCATTATAAATGCAGATGGTTTGAGCCCATAAGAATACTTTGTGGAGGTTCATCTCTCTGCACAATGACTTTGGAGTGTCATCTCCTGAGGATGGGTTTGAAACATCTATGGCACTTATTGTTTCACCATCCTGTGGGAGTTCAAATTGCTTTACACTTTTCTAAATCTTGCTATTTTCATATTTAAATTTAATCTTTAAAATTTCAATTAATTTATGTTATTAAATATATTTATTTTCATTGATGTATATGTCTAATTGAACACATTTGTGCCTGGTACCTGTGGAGACCAGAAGAAAGTACTAGATTCATTGGAATTGGAGTTTTAGGCAGTCAAGGCACATATATATGGCTGCTAGAAACTATTTTTTGGTCCTCTGCAAGACCAGCAAGTACACTTAACCACTGAGTTTCCCTACAGCCCCTTTTTCTGCTGACATTTGACACTAAGAATCTCTTCATCTGGTAAGGTGATGATGGTGGACATCATTTAGACTTTTTAGAGTCGTTTCTTGTTTTATCATCGTCCTTCCATGTGCCTACAAGTGCATTATGGTTGTAGCCATCATGTGGCATTTACCAAGCATGAATTACAGTCTATTGCCATTTATAACATGATTATCCCCTCCTCAAACTTTTGGGCTAATAACCACTTAACAGTGAGTACATACCATGTTCATTCTTTTGTGACTGCGTTACATCGCTCAGGAAGATATTTTCAAGATCCATCCATTTGTCTGCGAATATCATGAAGTCAATGTTTTTAATAGCTGAGTAGTATTTCATTGTGCAAATGTACCACATTTTCTGTATCCATTCCTTCATTGAGGGACATCTGGGTTGTTTCCAGCTTCTGGGTATTATAAATATGGCTGCTATGAACATAGTAGAGCATGTGTTCTTATTACATGTTGGAGCATCTTCTGGGTATATGCCCAGGAGTGGAATAGCTGGGTCCTCAGGTAGTATTATGTCCAATTTTCTGAGGGTTCACCAAACTGATTTCCAGAGAGGTTGTATCAGGTTGCATTCCCACCAGCAATGGAGGAGTGTTCCTCTTTCTCCACATCCTCACCAATATCTGCTGTCACCTGAGTTTTTGACCTTAGCCATTCTGACTGGTGTGAGGAGAAATTTCAGGGTTGTTTTGATTTGCATTTCCCTGATGAATAAGGATGTTGAGCATTTCTTTAGGTGGTTCTTGGCCATTCGAGTTTCCTCAGTTGAGAATTCTCTCTTTAGCTCTCTTCCCCATTATTTGAAAGGGTTATTTGGATCTCTGGAGTCTAGCTTCTTCAGTTCTTTAGGATATTAGACCTCTATCAGATGTAGGATTGGTAAAGATCTTTTCCCAATCTGTAGGTTGCCTTTTTGTCCTATTTACACTGTCTTTTGCCTTACAGAAGATTTGTAATTTTATGAGGTCCCATCTATTGATTCTTGATCTCAGAGCACAAGCCATTTGGTGTTCTGTTCAAGAACTTTTCACCTGTGCCCATGTGTTCTAGACTCTTCCCAACTTTCTCTTCTATTAGATTCAGTGTATCTGGTTTTATGTTGAGGTTCTTGATCCACTTGGATTTGAGCTTTGTACAAGGAGATAGGAATGGATCAATTCTCAATCTTCTACATGTTGACCGTCACTTGAGCAAGCACCATTTGTTGAAGATGCTGTCTTTTTTCCACTCTATGATTTTAGCTCCTTTGTCAAAGATCAAGTGACCATAGTGTGTGGGTTCATTTCTGGGTCTTCGATTCTATGCGATTGATCTACCTACCTGTCACTGTATCAATACCACGCAGTTTTTATCACTACTGCTCTTTAGTACAGTTTATGTCAGGGAGGCTGATTCCCCCAGAAGTCCCTTTATTGTTGAGAATAGTTTTTGTTATTCTGGGATTTTTGGTTATTCCATATGAATTTGAGAATTGCTCTTTCTAGGTCTATGAGGAATTGAGTTGGGATTTTGATGGGGATTGCATTGAATCTGTAGATTGCTTTTGGCAGGATGGCCATTTTAACTACATTAATCCTGCCAATCCATGAGCATGGGAGATCTTTCCATCTTCTGAGGTCTTCGTCAATTTCTTTCTTCAGAGACATGAAGTTCTTGTCATACAGATCTTTTACTTGTTTGGTTAGGGTCACACAAAGAT
This sequence comes from Rhynchomys soricoides, assembly GCA_019843965.1. Classification (NCBI taxonomy): domain Eukaryota; kingdom Metazoa; phylum Chordata; class Mammalia; order Rodentia; family Muridae; genus Rhynchomys; species Rhynchomys soricoides. Next base: position 636,165 of record JADRCH010000872.1, on the reverse strand, counting down.
ACTTTACATTGTTTGTGACAATTGTGAAGGGTTTAATTTCCCTAATTTCTTTCTCAGCCTGTTCCTTCAAGTATAGGAAGGCTACTGATTTGCTTTAGTTCATTTTCTATCCAGCCACTTTGCTGAAGTTGTTTATCAGCTGTAGCAGATCTCTGGTGGAGTTTTTCTGGTCACTTAATTATACCATCATATCATCTGCAAATAGTGATACTTTGATTTCTTCCTTTCCAATTTGTATCCCTTGACCTCCTTTTGTTGTCTGATTGCTCTAGCTAGAACTTCAAGCAATATATTGAATAGGTAGGGAGTGAAAGGGCAGCCTTGTCTTGTTCCTGATATTAGTGGGATTGCTTCGAGTTTCTCTCCATTTAGTTTTATTTTGGCCACTGGTTTGTTGTATAGTGCCTTTACTATTTTAAGTATGCTCCTTGAATTCCTGTTCTTTGCCAGACTTTTATCATGAAGGGATATTGAACTTTGTCAAATGCGTTTTCAGCATCTAACGAAATGAACATACGGTTTTTCTCTTTGAGTTTGTTTATGTAGTGGATTACATTGATGGATATCTGGGTATTGAACCATCCCTGCATCCCTTGGATGAAGCCTACTTGATCATGGTGAATGAACATTGTGATGTGTTCTTGGATTCGGTTTGCAAGAATTTTATTGAGTATTTTTGCATCGATATTCATAAGAGAAATTAGTCTGAAGTTTTCTTCATTGTTGAGTCTTTGTGGGGTTTTGGTATCAATGTAACTGTGGCCTCATAGATTGAATTAGGTTGTGTTTCTTCCATTTCTATTTTGTGGAATACATTGAAGTGTATTGGTATTAGGTCTTCTTTGAAGGTCTGGTAGAATTCTGCACTGAACCCATCTGGTCCTGGGCTTTTATTGGTTGGGAGACTGTTAATGACTGCTTCTATTTCTTTGGGGGTTATAGGACTGTTTACATGGTTTATCTGATCCTGATTTAACTTTGGTAATTGGTTTCTGTCTAGAAACTTGTCCATTTCCTCCAGAATATCCATTTTTTTTTTTTTTTTTGCATATAGGCTTTTGTAGTAGGATCTGAGGATTTTATTTAATTTTGTCAGAGTCTGTTGTTATATCTCCCTATTCCTTTCTAATTTTGTTAATTTGGATACTGTCTCTGTGCCCTCTGGTTAGTCTGACTAAGTATTTCTCTATCTTGTTGATTTTCTCAAAGAACCAGCTCCTGGTTTTGTTGACTCTTTGCATAGTTCTTTTAGTTTCCACTTGGTTGATTTCAGCCCTTAATTTGATTATTTCTCAACTTCTACTCCTCTTGGGTATATTAGATTCTTTTTGTTCTAGAACTTTCAGGTGTGCTGTTAAGCTGTTAGTGTATGCTCTCTCCAGTTTTCTTTTGGAGGCATTCAGAGCTATGAGTTTTCCTCTTAACACTGCTTTTATTGTGTCCCATAGTTTTGGGTAAGTTGTACTTTCCTTTTCATTAAATTCTAGGAAGTCTTTAATTTCCTTCTTTCTTTCTTTCTTGACCAAGTTATCATTGAACAGAGCATTGTTCAGATTCCATGTGTATGTGGGCTTTCTGTTGTTGTTGTTGCCATTGAAGATCAACCGTATTCTGCAGTGATGTGATAGGAGGCATGTGATAATTTCAATCTTCTTATATCTGTTGAGGTTTGTTTTGTGACCAATTATATGACCAGTTTTGGAGAAGGTACCATGAGGTGCTGTGAAGATGGTACATTCTTTTGATGTAAGATGAAATGTTTAATAGATTCCTATTAAACCCATTTGATTCACAGAATCTGTTAGTTTCACTGTGACTCTGTTTATTTTGTTTCCAAGATCTGTCCATTGTTGATAGTGGTGTGTTGAAATCTCCCACTGTTATTGTGTGAGGTGCAAGGTGTGCTTTGAGCTTTAGTAGAGTTTCTTTTATGAATGTGGGAACTCTTGCATTCAGGGCATAGATGTTCTGAATTGAGAGTTCTTCTTGGTAGATTTTTCCTTTGATGAGTATGAAGTGTCATTCCTTATCTTTTTTGATGACTTTTGGTTGAAAGTCAATTTTATCCGATATTAGAATGGCTACTCCAGCCTGGTTCTTGGGGCCATTTGCCTGGAAAATTTTATTCCAGACATTTACTCTGAGGTAGTGCTTGTCTTCAACATGGAGGTGTGTTCTGGATGCAGCAAAATGCTGGTTCCTGTTTATGGATCCAGTCTTTCAATCTATGTCTTTTTATTGGAGAATTGAGACCATTAATTTTAAGAGATTATAAGCATAGTGATTGTTGTTTCCTGTTATTTTCTATGTTGTTTATATGTTTGTGTGGCTATCTTCTTTTGAGCTTGTTGAAATATTACTTTCTTGCTTTTTCTTGAGTGTAGTTTCCCTCCTTGAGTTAGCATTTCCATGTATTATTCTTTGTAGGGCTGGATTTGTTAAAAAATACTGTGCAAATTTGGATTTTTCATAGAATATTTTTATTTCACCATCATTAATTATTGAGAGTTTTGCTGGGTATAGCAGCCTGGGCTGGCATTTGTGTTCTTTTAGAGTCTGTATGAGATCTGCTTAGGATCTTCTAGCTTTCATAGTCTCTGGTGAGAAGTCTGGTGTAATTCTGATGTGTTACTTGCCCCTTTTTCCTTACTGCTTTTAATATTCTTTCTTTATTTTGTGTATTTGGTGTTTTCACTATAGTGTGATGGGAGGACATTCATTTCTGGTCCAGTCTATTTGGCATTCTGTAGGCTTCTTGTATATTCATCTTTTTCTTTATGTTAGGGAAGTTTTCTTCTATAATTTTGTTGACGATATTTACTGGTCCTTTAAGTTGGGAATCTTCACTCTTTTCTATATCCATCATCCTCAGGTTCTGTCTTCTCATTGTATCATGGATATCTTGGATGTTTTAGGTTAGAAGTTTTTTCATTTTGTGTTTTTTTGACTGTTGTATCCATGTTTTCTCTAGTATCTTCTGCACCTGAGGTTCTCTCTTCCATCTCTTGTAGTCTGTTGGTGGTCTATGACTCCTGATTTCTTTCCTATGTTCTCTAACTCCAGAGTTGTCTACCTTTGTGATTTCTTTATTGTTTCTATTTCTGTTTTTAATTCCTGAATGGTTTTGTTCATTTGATTAATTGTGTTTTCCTGTATTTCTGCCCATTTGATTGTGTTTTCCTGTAATTCTTTAAGGGATTTTTTTTGTGTCCTCTCTAAGGGTTTCCAGTTGTTTACCTGTGTTTTCTTGTATTTCTTTAAGGGAGTATGTATTTCCTTCTTAAAATCTATCATCCTCTTGATATATGATTTTAAGTTTGAGTCTTCCTTTTCTGGTGTGTTGGGGTATCCAGGGCTGGCTGTGCTGTGAGAGCTGGGTTCTGATGAAGTCAAGTAGTCTTGGATTCTGTTCTTGTGTTCTTGCCCTTGCCTTTGACCATCTGGTTATCTCTGGTGTTAGCTGGTCTTTCTCTCTCTGATTGTGGCTTGTCTTTCCTGCAAGCCCAGTTTTCAATACTCCTTGGAGACCAGTTCTCTCTGAGAGGAATTTGGTTTTGGAGAGTTGTGGTGCAGGGTCAGCTCTGGGGTGCAGATAGAAACAGGAAAGATCTAATCCCCAGATGACACTTCTTTCCTGTGTCCTGATGGCTCTGCTTGGGTCCCTCTTGGTCCAGTGAATTTGAAATGAAATGGTAGTCTTGCCTGTACTTAAAGGTGTGTTGCCACTCTTGGTATACCAGCTCTCTCCTGGCACTGTTTGAATATGAAGCCCTGTGTCACAGGATCTGCTCTCCAGCTACCCCCAAAAACAAAACAAAACAAAACAAAAAATAAACAAACAAAAAAACCAGTTCTCTGTTCCTCAGTCTCTGTGACCTGGGAATTCCAGGTGGGACCCTCTGATCAGTCAGTCTTGTCCCCACTCCTGGAGGCTTGTTTTCTCCCAGTGCTATTTGGTTATGGATCCCTGGTGGCCCAGGCAGAGGACTCCTGCCACAGATGTGAACCTGAAGTCTCCTACCTCCTGACTATTCCTCAGTTCCTGCATCTGGAGACCTCCTGTTGCTGGCTTTTCCACACATGTGGAGGGCTTGTTTTCTCCTGGAGCTGTTTGGCTATGGAGCCCTATTGGCCTAGGCAGAGGTCTCCCACCACAGGTGGAAACCCTCAGGCTCTTACCTCCCGGCTGTTCCTCTGGAGGACTCTTCCTTAAAAGTTTGCATCACATGGATTCTTCAGTTGCTCTCTTTTAAAAAAAAAAAAGAAAGAATTTTAATGTTATTCTTTGACAAACATACAATTTGCCATTTATTAAAAGAAGAGCATGTTCCCATAAGTAATGTGAACTGCATGCTGCAAATCTTTGTATAAAGCTTTAAATTGGAATAAATGTTTTGTTCTTTTTTATTGGATATTTTATGTATTTAAATTTCAAATGTTGCCTCCTTTCCTGGTTTCCCCTTTGGAACCCCCCTTCCCACTCCTCTTGCCCCTGCTTCTTTGAGGATGCTACCCTCCCAACCATCCGTTCCAACCTCATTCCCTGGCATTCCCTACACTGGGGAATCCAGCCTTCACAGAACCACATCAGCCTGCTTTCTTTAAGGACCACCTGTTTTCAGGGCGGGGGTTGTACAACAACTGTTGCACTAATCTCACTCACATCAATCATGAGTCAATGCCCTGAAAAGTTGTGCACAGGCCAACCTGACAGAGCATTTTTCCCATTATGATGTCTTCTTCCAAGTTTCTATAGGTTTGTGTCAAGATATCAAAAATCCAACCATCACAAACTACATATCTTTGTATAAATACTAAGTGAGAATGTCATAAACAACAGTTGATCACATGTTTGAGTATTATATAAAATGTAGGGAAACAATCATGCAGAAATATTTTTATATAGTTAAAATATTAAAGAAAGCCTAAAATGTTTTAAACAGTTGATATTTTAATAAGAGAAATTGTTTTGGTTTCTGCAGTGACCACTATGCTCCAAAGCAAAGACGATGATCTCTAATTATTAGCCAAGAATGAGATATTTTTCCATTAACATTCACTTCAGAACTACAGAACATTACATTTAGAACGTTTAGTATTATTAGCTTTATACTATGTGGTGATGGATGAAGAGCTCTATGATAATACAACCAGTTTTCAAATTATAAGACTAATGAACAAGATTTAATCATTTCTGGCTCATGCATTGATTGTACATATGTGAGTATGGACCATTTACATGGGAGGTACTTTGACTTAGTCACAATGTAATAGTCTGAGGACATAGATCCTTTTAATCAAATTTGCATCCTGTTGGTACTATAAATACTAAATACTCCCTTTAGTCTATATGAAGACTGTGCTGATGTAAATGCTTTATTTTCATTTCTAGTGAATTAAATTGTATGTGTGTGTGTGTGTGTGTGTGTGTGTGTGTGTACATAAAAGTAGCATGTGTAGGAATCAGACAACAACTTGTAAAAGTTGGTCCTCTTTTTCTACAATGTGAGCCTTAGGGGTTGAACTCATATCTTCAGACTTGGCATCAAGCTCCTTTGCACCTGGAGTCATGTAGTCAACCCAACAATGCACTAGTTTTATACTGAGATTGTTCAAGTTCTAGAATTCCTTTAATATTATATTTCAAAGCCATTTGAAATTATGGTAATTTAATTATTAGCTGACAAATTTTATGTTTATCATCATTACAATCAGATCATTGAGATAATAGAATAAAAAGTACAAAAAGTTGATGTTAATTCATTGTTGTCATTGTTACCAAGTTTGTTGATTGTATGGCTCTGAATCACAACCATATGAAATATATTGACAGGTCTGCTTGTGAAGCATATGGATTTTGACAGTGGAGTTTAAAGTCACGGGGGATTAAAGTCATGCTATGATCTGCTCTTAGATGACTTAATTAAGCAGGGTTTCAATATAAGAAACCTGCTCCCATGCTACTAGGGTTTATCCCATAGTGTTAATATATATGCTTAAGAATGTATCTTTTATTTTGTTTAAAAATTCCAGTGGTTATGTGCAATATATTGAAACAGAGTAGAAGGGAGAAACCAAGCAATAATTTGTTATTACCTAGGTTCCCAAGTGCATCAATCTGCTGAAATTTTATATAATTTTGGTATCAGCTCACTTTGTGATCAAACCTTTAACTTTAATGTTGTCTAATTTATTAATCTATTCTGCAGTTTGTACTTTCTATATATTAAAACATCTTTCCATGCTGACCTAAGGTCACAAATAATTTTCTCTTTCATCATTAAGGTCAACAATAATTTTCATTTTTATCATTGTGACTTTATTTTATATAAGCCCAAAGTCTATTACAAGTTATTATTTGAGGAGCCTATAGAGTAAGGATGATTTTAATTTTGGAGTATTTAACTTTAATTGTTTTTTAATACAAATAAATTTGTTTTTCCATTCTTCAGTTGAGAGATAATTGATTCAACTTTCTCTAGTACCCTTTCTTAAGACAGTCATTCTTTCCTCCATTGAACTACCAAAATGCATTTGAGAAAATTGCCTTTGTATCTGAGGATGTTTGGGGTCCATTGCTGTGTTCTATTCACCCATACTTCCAGCCTTCCCCAGGTATCCAGCAGCTTCACTAGAGTCTCTTGTTAAAGCTTGAGCTTACAAAGTGTGTGTCCTCTGAATTTGTTTTTATCTTTCACAAAGGTTTGCTTTGCTTGTTCTAGATTGTTGTGGCTGTACAATATCACTGTACTACTACCTGAAAAAGATCTACAGACATATTAATTTGGATTATTTGACTTTATATGTCAATTTAGGGAAACTTGACATCTTAACAAATTGTAGTCTAAAAAAAAGTCTATGGAAAAAGTATAAACATGTATCTCTGTATTTTCTCTTGGGAATTTGTTATAATTTTCAGGATATAGATTTTCCAGATTTTTAATTTTATAGTTAAGTATTTACTTTCATGTCTTAGGAAAGAATGCTTAATATATATATATATATATATATATATATATATATATATATATACATTCTTATTTATTTTCATGTTGTTTCTTTATAAAGCACAGATAAATTTGTATGGTAACAAACCTGCATTTTGCTGAATTCATTTATTATTATTACAAGTATTTATTTTAAGGATAACTTCATGCTTTTGACAAAAGTCCTCATATTCTTTTAGGCTAAATTTTTATTATTTTTAAATCCATATAACATGACATTTTAAAAAAGAGTAAGTGGTAAGACAGTGAACATCATTAGTCACCAGATCTATATAAACTAAAATTATGACTTGATAAGGTTTTGTGTTATATAAAACTGAAAAATGAATAAAAATGAAACTTTAAAGTACAAAGGAAGTTACATTCCTTCTGTTTCACTTTTAGAATCCTAAAATGGTATAATCATTTCTCTTTTTGTTCTCTTATTGTTCTTATTGTTTAACACACAAATATCCTCCTACTTATTTGGCCAAGAAAAAATAAGAACTTCTACACCAAAACATGAATATGAATGTCTATAGATTTAGCCATAATATCATACAAACACACACACACACACACACACACACACACACACACTCACACACACACATACACACACACACATACTCAGACAGAGAGAGAGAGAACAGAAAAACAAATACTCATTTACTACTAGATAAAGGAATTTAGCATAGTCTTACAATGGGATACTACTTCATAGTAAAATTTATAAAGGATGACTATCTGTAACATTGTTTTACATAAACAAAATCACACATAAATGTATTAGATCAAGTATTATTTAATCATAGGAAATTCTAGAGATGTGTGGCCTACTTATATTTATTTACTTCTGCTATGTCTTGTGTTGTCATGGAGACTATTTCTGTACCTTTGGTAGGTTGAATCTGCTTAGCCATGTGAGTGGCACTATTTGGAGGTGTGGCCTTGTTGGAGGAAGTGTGTCACTGTAGACCTGGGCATTAAGACACTCCTCTTATCCATTTAGGAGCCAGTCATTTCCTATCAGCCCTCAGTTTACAATATAAACTGCTCACCTCCTCCAACACCATGCCTGCCTGGATGCTGCCATGATCCCACCTTGTAGATAATGGACTGGACCACTGAACCTGTAAGCCAGCCCCAATTAAATGCTGTCCTTATGAGTTGCCTGTTGGTCATGGTGTCTGTTCAGAGCAGTAAACCCTAAGACAGAAACCAATGTCACAGACTTTTCCTCATTATTTTCTCGTACAAACCTTACAGCTTCAAGTCTTTTGTTCTTGAAGATTTAATTTTCGGTTTGTTTGTCTGTGTTGGTGTATTTTTTTAGCTATTTTTATAGAGATTTTTATCTACTACCATTCCAACCCTTATTCACTTTTAAGCCCTTCCAACTATTCCACTTGATAGAGGAGAAAAATAGAGAGGAAAGGGAACATAGACATTTTCAGACTACATCATGTTGATTAGGATTATTGGGTTCCTTGTAACAATTCCAATATTTGTTGTCAGAAATCTCCAACTTCTTTTTCTCATATCTTTGCTCATATCTACTTGACAAACTGCAACAACAGCACCCAAGAGGAGCAGCAAAAGCAGCAGCCTCCAAAGACCCTATCGGGTCTCTAGAGTGTCCAGAACTAAACTTCCTGCAGTTGGCAAAAACCATGTCCTGCTAGAACATAAGATAATCATAGTTAATAGCTATGAAGTAACTGAAGCAGCCTCAAATTAAAACCTTGGATTAAAACAAAAATATTTACATAACACCACTGGGTTTTAAAAAGAAAACAAAGTTATCACTGCATGTTGTATGTAGGTATGTGCATGTGAGTGCAGAAGAGGGCATCAGATCTCCTGGAATTGGGGTTATATATGGTTTTGACCTTCCCTATAAAGGTGCTAAGAAACAATCTCAGGCCATCTGCAATATTAGTAGATGCTCAAATCTGCTTATAGCCATATCTCTAGTTTTAGCTTCAGGTCTTAAGCTTGCACTTTTAATCTTTCTGGGTTGATTTTGGTTACAACATAAAGCAAGGCTTAAATTCCACTAGTTTGTAGACCATTAAAGCATTTCCTCAGCATCATTTGTAAATAAACTAGTCTTTCTTGTTACCATGGCATAACTGCTGAGTATCAGTTAACTCATTGAGTATGGGTTGATGGGGTCTACTATTTTCTACTAGGTTGTGTATATGTTGGTAGGCCAGTGTTATATTATGTAAAGTAGTTTAAATTTGTAATCCATTTTGAAACCAAGAAATTGAAGCCAATTAACATTTTGGTTCTTAGGATTATTTGACTATTCAGAGTCCTTAAATTTTAACATGAATCTTAGAATTTTAAAAAAATTCTATAGATTGTCCTTGGTATAATTGATAATGAATTTCACTGAATATGCATGTTGTTTGGGGTATTATAAGATATTTTAATACTGTTTTATTTTCAACTAATCAACCTAGTTTACCTTCCCATTTGTTTATGTCTTAAATTTCTTTCATCAGTGTAATACAGTTTTCAATATTTGTAATAAGTGTATGTATTAACAGAAATATTGACCTGTGATTTCCTTTTCTCATGATTTTTAAGTCTAGCATTGGAAGCAAATTAATATTACTACATTTGCTTTGAATTTTTATGTTTTCAAGAGTTCTCCAGGGAACCTTTGAACCTGGACTTTCTTAGCTAGGACATGTTCTTACTAATGCAAATGCTGCTTATATATTGTATTATCTCATGATTCAAACTTCATGGGTTTTCTGCTTCTAAAAATTCAAAACTGTTTGACTATTTAGTTTATTGATGTGATTTGCATCATGTTTCCATATGGATTCTGCAGCATCATCTGTTTACGAACACTTTTACCCCCAAAATGTGGTCTCTACTCCCCCCAACATAGTATAAGTTTATTATATTTTCTATTGCTTTTGTTCTTCTTGCTTCATTTGTTTCTGTTCTAACCTTTATTATTTCCTTCTCACTGCTCTAGCAAACTATTTACTTATTCAAAATAAATAAAGTCAAAATCTCAATGTGATATTATCTCCTTTTTCCTAGTGCACTATCCTTTAGTGGATAAGTAACTGAAATGTCTATGAGTGAGTGAAATGAAAAGACAGTTTAGCATGTGTACAAAGTGATATTATTTATCTTTTTCAAAGAATGAAAACATCATGTCTAGACATTGAAGACATTGTATTAAGTGAAATAAACTAGTAGCATCATCATCTGCATGATTCCACTTATGTAAGGTATCTAAAACTGTCAGACTTACAAATAGAGTGGTTGGTTAACAATGGCTGAGAAAGAGAGATATGAAAATTAGATACTCCCTAGATATTAGAGTCAAATTTATTAGATGAAAAACTTGGATGATCCACTGTGTAGTATAAACTGAGAAATCCGGAAGAAGTCTATAACTTTAAAACCAACCAACCAACCAACAAACAAACAAACAAACAGATTTACCTGGAGTGATGGCTCAGCAGTTAAAAGCACTTGTCATTTTTGCAGAGGCCTTTGGTTTTATTCCAAGACCCCACATTCAACAGATCACAACTGCCTATAATTTTAGTTGAAGGGAGTTTAATACCCTTCTCTGGCCTCCACAGGCACCTGGACATAGTACACATACATACACTCAGGAATATATATATATGTGTGTGTGTGTGTGTGTGTGTGTGTGTGTGCGCGCGCGCACGCGCGCGCATATTTCTGAGTGTATGTATATATAATATATTTAACATAATGTAATTATATATATACACATATTAAAAGGTAAATAAATAAATAAATAAATCTTCTTAAAAATCACTGTCAAAGATAGAGAAGTGTGTTGTCTTGGAAGGAATGCTTAAAAGAGAAATTCCTTAAAACAATAGTGTATTAGCGCTTTTCCAATTCACCCACTTACTAGAACTACAGTACTACATATTTAAAATAAAAAAGTTTTAATTTATATAAAGTAAGCATAAAATGCACAAATGAGGGAAGAAATATGTTACATAATTATTCCTCAAATACTACATAAATAAAATAATTATATACATAAAAATAAAAATCATTATGTTATCACTTCCCTATCATTCTAGTCATCAATAATAATAGCTTAAGAAGTTCTTAATTACTGTGAAAGAACTGATTTATGAAAATATGTTTAATTTTTTCTGTCCACAAATTAGATATACAGTCTTTTGCTTAACTGATGTGTTCTGACTAGCAGGTATTTATTTTTATTTTTAGAATTGAAACAGGAGGTTATAAGACTCCTTCTTGACATATGCCCTTGAAACAAAAGCCTCACCACAGATTTGAGTATTTAAAACTTTTATTTCATATAATTACTCATTTAGTACTTGTGTGTACATATGTGCATACATGCAAGTGTGCACACACAAAAACTACACTGCCTGTTTGGAAGTCAGGTGACATCCTGCATAAGTTGAGTCTCTCCACAGATGATGTGGGTAAAGGGGATTGAACTCAGGTAATCAGTCATGGCAGCAGGTGCCTCTGTCTGCTAAGCAGTTTCTTTAGTTCAGCCTTGTTTTGAAGACAGCTGAGATGCTTTCAAACAAAATGTGACCTTTCTAATTTATTGCTCACGATCCTATGGAAATGAGTTATTAAAATATAAATTATTCTTCATTTCATCTAGTGAAAACAGCAACAAATGTCTAGGTTTCCAGAGGTAGACTTTGGTGGAAGAAGTGGGATTAGGATTTAGAAAAAGCTTCATCACTAACAGAGTTGAGGCTGGAGCCAGCTCCAGAGGGAATATGGGCTCTTGATTTTGTGTTCCATGAACACAGTTGCACATCAAGTTCAGGGTAAACAATTCACCTCCTGGTTTTGTAGATTTTCTGACAATTGTGACTTGCAGTAACAAATCTCTTCTATCACTGGGCAATATGACTTCTGTTCTGTTCACAGTTGCACTATTTAGCTACCACTGAGAAACTCCTTTGTCTTTCTCATTATGCAAATACAGAATATGCATTGGTGAAGGTAATCTCAAATGGTTAGGCTCAGTATGAAGTCTCTATCACTTTCCATACTTTGATATCTCCCCTTCTCTGCAGGGACACTCTGCTGCTCTCGTTCTTCTAGTCACATGCCATCATCTTATCGATAGATACTTTGTTTCTCTTATGCCTCTGAGGAACTGGCACACACCATATCTAGGGCAAACCATAATGCAATATATCATAAAATATTATGGGCTTAATAACTTAAAATTTGGTAATTTTCCAACGATAGCAGTTTTGGAGAGATTGCTTTGTAAACCTGCAAGATCTATCTCAATATTAAGGAACTTTAGAAAAGTTAAGGATGAAATATGAAGACCTATGAATAATACCAAGTAGTGTTGAACAACTTGAGAATCCAAATCTGGGAATTGCCTTTCACATCCACATTCCTCTTATCAGGTCCTGTCTTGATCCTGTCATAGTGCAGTTGAACTTTGGAAGTCTCTTGTCTCTCCATGACAGAAACTGAAAGCCAATGCCATTTTACCCTTCTACCAATGGCCCAAGTGGCTACAGCAGTCATGTTCTACTGTGAGTGATCAGTTGGCTCTCAATCCTGAGAAACTTCATTACAGCTCTCTTTCAAAGGTCAAAGATACTGACTCTTAGAAGAGCCATTCGAGGGTTGGAGAGATGGCTCAGCAGTTAAGAGCACTGTCTGCTTTTCCAGAGGTCCTGAGTTCAAATCCCAGCAACCATATGGTGGCTCACAACCATCTTGTAATGAGATCAGATGTCCTCTTCTGGGATGTCTGAAGACCACTACAGTGTACTTACATATAATAAATAAATAAATCTTAAAAAAAGAAGAGTTTATTTTGAAGAAGAAGAAGAAGTAGAAGAAGAAGGAGAAGAGCCATTCTAGGTAAAGACCACAGAGCCAATAATCAAGTCTACGAGGCTTTCTACTGAACCCCAAGAAAGCACAAAAGCCTGATGCTATTCATATCTTCTTTCAGGTGGGTACTTACACACCAGAAACATGTGTCACACTGTAGGGGAAATTCCTTCTTGGGAGGAATGTAATGTGGAAACGATTTGTATTTTAAGTGGAAACTAACATGGCTTATTTGGTTTATCTAAGATTTAATATGGAACAAATATATTTGGTTAGGAAAATATGTTAGTTCCAGTGTCAGATTTCTTAGTTGCAAAGGTATTTAAAAAGGAAAAACTAAGAGGAGAGAGTAATGAGGGGAGAAGGAAGGGAAGAAAGAAAAAGGAAAGAAGGAAAAATCTATTGAGTCCTGCATCGTAGTACATGCTTCTAATTCCAGCCCTAGAGAGACAGAAGCAGATATATCGCTGTGAGTTTGAGACAAACCTGATAGCATCCAGGCTACACAGGGAGACCCAGTCAAAACAAACAAAACAACAGAAGAGAAGGCAAAAGAGAGGTGGAGAAAATAGGGGATGTAAGGGATAATACAGTCACACTCAGTGGGCTCAGGGGATCTTTTGCTAGGTGCTGTTTTGCCCAAGTTTATGCCACAACCTAAATTAAAATCCCTAATATATGCCATTACATTAGAAGTCATATTTGAATAGAAAATGTTGCCAAATCTTCAGTTTCTGTCTGTTATTTTTAATATCCAGAAACTCTAATTTTAGTTCAGAGAGAATATTTGTAGCCCCGATAGATGTCTGTGAGAGGACATTTTCAGAAATGAATAATAATAGTGCTAGCATTTTAACTCTAAGGGATTCTGTTGATGAAAATGGGCTGTAGAAAACTGAAGACGCATGAGAGACTCTGTGAATTATATTTCTTTGTATTTATCTCCTTTATTGCTGTCTTCTGTCCAAGGCTTAACAGTATATTAATATATTTTTTTAATATGTTGGGAACGAAACCAGCACCTATTAAACCAAACCCAAAGTTTACCAAGATATCTTGAATTCTTTGGGTCTGTCCTACTGTGCAAGGCAGTTCAGAAAAGTTACAGTAAAATTGCTCAATTTTTAACCTTCAGAAATCAGTGAAAGGAATAGCTCCAAAAAGAATTTGAACAACTTAGTGTTGGCACAATTCAACTGACTGAAATTATTCCTATAGGATGCAATGTTTCAGACAGTGAAGTGTTCACACCAGGATTTATCTTTACTCAACAAACAAACAAATAAACAAAAATCAATTTGAAACAAATGTTCTAAACATGAAGCTTAGTACCTTATACTTATGAGTTTTGAGTTTAAATGACATTGGTTTTAACTTTTATGAATAGGATAGACAGAATTTTTAATAACACCACCAATGTACCACATACGGAAATTGAATTTCAAACATCCTTAACCTGTCTGGTTAGCTCACTACAATTGCTAATATAGCACATCCATGATATCTGACCATAATGAGACACAGCAGGGATGGATGTTCTCAGGCTGAACTCCCTCAAACTAGAATGCTCCCATGATATTGAATTTTGAGAAATTGTAGTTTTCTCATTTGTCTTACACTCTCAACTTTTTGAGGCTGAAACAGCCATTAATTGTAAGGGATGTGGTAACGAGTTTCAGACTTACCTTAGTCTTTCCAGATTCCTCCTCTCTAGTCTCCTGCCATTCTACATGAAATCCATTCAACTTTTAATCCAGGTCCTACTCCCTTACATGATGCTGATTTAAAGGATTTTTGGGCTCTCTGCTGAATTTACCTCAGTACACAGAGCATATTCCATTCTTTACCCTGCAGGAAACTTGAGGCTTTTGGGTGGAGTTACTGATTGCTGGTGCTGAAGGAACTATGAATGTTGTGAATGTTGTACCCTCACTGGGGATGTCATAGTCTCTCTACTTTCATGGAAGTTCTTAGAATTATTTCTGACATCAGCCAGTTTGTTTGTTTGTTTTATTGTTATTTTTTTTCATTTTTATTTTATAAAATGTATCCTTTAGGATATCCCAAATGACTAGGTTAACTTCTGACCCACAAATGCCAGATGGGAAAATAGAGAAAACCGATATCTTAGGATGAAGTCCTGCAGGCTTCTGACACCTGTTCTAAAACTTCTTTTCACCTCTTGTCCATCGAAGAGTCTCGTAATTATTCTGAGTGTCCCCAGGTAGGGTGGCACAATAGAATGCCCAACTCATTACAAAGTGGAACTTTTCTGTCTTAGTTTTTTTCTCATTACTGTGACAAACTATTAAATGCAAACATCTTAAATAAGGAAGGGTTTATTTTGTCTTAGAGTTTCAGAACAAGTATCACAATGCCAGGAAGTCATGGTATAAGAAGTTGAGAAATCTGGTCACATAGCATCTACAGTGAGAAAACAAAAATAAATTCTTATGGTTGGTTTTTTTCTTTGATTTATGGTGTGCCACCTGTTTTCTTAGAATGATGCCACCTACAGATAGGGTGTGTCTTCCTACCTCTTTTCAGCCAATCTAGACAATTCCTCACTGGCAGGTCCAGAGACTTGTTTCCTAGGTGATTCTAGATCCTGTCACATTGACAGTATTATTCTTCAGAATGACTATTGTTCAACAGTTTTAGGAACAACTCTCCAGGACAAGGCACTGTTTCCAAGAACAGTAACTCTAGCCTTTAAAGAACACATTCTTATGAGTTTGTACTCTAAAGTGTTTCAAAGAAGAACCAGGTAGAACTCAGAAAAAAATGCAAGGAAATTTGAAATAGAATAAAAATGTCAAAAGTACACCAACAATGTCTGACAGAATACTGTTTATTTCACATTAATGGAGAAGACCATAATGTTCTTGTTTTGAACTCTGTCTTTGGAAATAGCCTTATTAAAACAATCATTCTGTATTAGTTAAACTGCATTTGATATCAGAACAAATATAGAAGTAACTAGAAACAAAAGTACTGCCTTTTTCTTTGCCACTTTGGCATTTAAAGGTAACGGACTGACTGTGTTGCTGAATTACACAAAGCATTATCATAAAGCATTCAGAGTGTTTGTAAAGTTATGGAAAAAGAGCCTTTAGATATACATTTGCATCCTCAGATGAGTCTATGAGAAGCCAGCCCATGGCTTTCATCATAATATTAACATTAAAAAACATATTACTGTGAGTGAGTATATGCTTTGGCTTCTGAGAACTGAGGACTAAGTTTGAAGTCCTCTCTTGGACTTTCTAGTCACAGCCTGACACCTCACAAATATAACATAATTCATAACTGCTGGATTCAATGTGGTGTAAACCAACATAAGCAATGGGAACCATAGCTAGCAAAATCCCACCTTTGGTCAGTATACCCTGAGAATGCATATATTCTCTCCTGTTCTTGGAAGCTAAAGGATCTGGGATTAGTTAGCACTTGGATGGGACATCTGACAGAAAAACCTAGGATCAATTTCCATTCTTTTTCTTGTACTGTTCCTTTTACTTTTAAAACTTCAACAGCACATATATCCTAAATGAGATAAGTTTCAAATTGTTTTCCTAGAGGGTCCTGCCATTCTCACCTCAGAATGGAGTCTTCAGTGATTTTCACAAATGGAAAAAAATGTATATTTAATTATTATTTATTTTACTAATTCTCTCTTTTTGGCTGGTGTTATAAAAGAGAAAATGGCAATAGCAAAATGTTTTAAACAAGTAATCAATATAAATATTAGCTAAGGAATAAATAAAAAATTTGATTAATATTTTCATCATGTAAAAATGTGTTTGATTTCTATAAAAAAACACACAAATCAAATGTGAATAGTCTATAAGATCAAAGGATGCTATACATGAATTTAGAATAACAACATATACCAAACTTATAAATAAGTTCCTAAAATACAATTGTTAAAATGGACATATGTTTTTCATAAACCAAGTTCAACGATCAAAGTAAGTGTATATAATTTGAACAAATTATGAAAATTTATATTTATATTATAGATAGTAATCTCTGTCTTATATCTCCCAAGTCACAATCCATCACCGAGAGAGACCAAGGCAGAAATTCATGAAGGATCTTAAGCAGAGACCACAGAGGAACACTGCTAAATGGCTTGGTTTCCTGATGTGTTGAGCTATTTTGCATGTATACCCTAGGCCTATCTCCTAAGGATGGTTCCATCCTCAGTGTCCTTGACCTTTCTACCCTCCTTATGAAAAAAGAAAATGCCTCTGAAGACATGCCCAAAGGCCAATCTGGTGAAAGAAATTACTCAGTTGAGGTCACGTCTTTCCTGGTATGTCAACTTGACAACTAAAACTAGCTGTGAAGCATGCTAATTAGAGAATGAAACAACTTTCCAACCTAATCAACAGAGAGGGTTAAAAAGATTACATTTGGAAAATATTGTGCTCATGAAGCTAGTAATATTTAGTAAGATTTATAACCTGCTCTGGGAGGTAGGATGATAACTTGTTAAAGTAATGTGGCATTTAAAAATTAGATCTGTGGGTTCAGGCATGCTACCACATGCTATTCATTGTAGCATGGTAAAACCATGCCAGAAAGCTTGGTAAGGTAGAACGGGTCTAAGATAAGGAAACATGATGGTTACACACCTGAGATTTAGGGAACTCCACAATCCCTGCCAAATTCCTGGCTTGGAACACATACCAGTCTTCCCACATAAGTAAATTTGATCTGTGGGTCATTTAGGCCCAGAACAGAGTTCTCTATGCTAATGATGTACCTATAGGCCTAGAGGGTTTAGCTAATAAGTTTCTCTTCCCAGACATTCTTCTCTACAAAGGGAATTTAATCTCAGATCCACCTTGAGAAGTAAGTACAGTGCGGTATACCTCCATTTTCCACAATGAACAGTCAATAAACAGTTTAGAACCATGGACTGTCTCTTTCATCAACATCCACGAGCCAGAGAGAAGGCATTTGACTATTGAGCTTCAACTTAATTCTCCTATAGAAAACCCCTCTATGCTTCCAGCCACAACTACCACCAAGCTAAGGACAATCACCACAGAGCTTATCCAGAGCTCACCTTTTCCCAGGCCCCAGGCTAGATGCTGTCCTCTGCCTGCAGCTCCTCATTCTTACCCCCTAATACTCCTCCCATCTCCATATGACTCATCAATGCCTAGTTGTCCGGGAGTTTGGAGCCCCCACTCCTGGCATCTTTGAGAGCCTGTGGATCCTCTACCATTCCTTCTCCAGTTCTTTGTGTGGTTCTCCAACAGAGAATGTGGAAACAGAGGCCAGGGAATAGCAGCTTCAGTTTTCTCACATCTCAGACTGAGTTTTCCCACCCCTAGAGCAATGTCTAGCTGCTTCCCTGAGTCTTTGAAAAGAGCCTAGGAGAGGTGATTGGTGAAAATTCATCCCAGTATGGAGACCTCAACATCTTAAACATGCCTGCATCATGGTATAAGCACCAAAGAATGTAGCAGCTGTGAAAGTGAGTAGGCCTAAGCCTGTGAGACAAGCAGCATATGCTGTGTTTGGCAGATCCAGAGAAGTGGAACTTCCCAGACCCAGTGAAACGCAGCAGATTATGAACCCCAGAAGTCTGGCACTATGTTTTTATCTGTTAGACTTTTGTTTTTATTTTATTTGAGTGGGACTGTGCTCTGATTATTCCCTTCTGGAGTAATGAAACTTATGTGTTTATTCCATGGTTGAGAGACTAAATATTTTAGAGGAACTTTTGATAATTTAAAGGAACATAAAACTCTTAAGGACTTTACATTTTTAAAAACTGTGAGACTTAAAAGATGAAATGTTTAATATTATGATATTTACAGGAATATGGATTCTTGGAAAATTTATAGCAGAAACATAATATGTTTTTGTATCAATTAGAAAAGGGTCAATTGTCCTCTATTTGTAGTCAACTTAGGACAATCTAGGGTCATCTAAAAAGAGGAAACCTCAATTGAGAAAGTGCCTGTATAATATCGGCCTATAATCAAGACTCTGGGATGTTTTCTTTGTTTATGTGTGAATTACTTCAGACCACTGTGAGTGGTGTCATTAATGGCAAGTGCTTGTGAGGTTTTTATGAAAACAAAGTAACTAAGTCAGGAGGACCAAGCCAGAAATCTCTATATTTTTCACAGTTTCTGTTTCAGTTCCTGCCTTCAGGTTCTTGCCTTCAGTTCCTGACCACTTGCCTCTGTGATAGAATGTGGCATCACTGGAAGAAGAAGAAGAAGAAGAAGAAGAAGAAGAAGAAGAAGAAGAAGAAGAAGAAGAAGAAGAAGAAGAAGAAGAAGAAGAAGAACAACAACAACAACAACAACAACAACAACAACAACAAGAACAAGAACAAGAACAACAACAACAACAACTCTTTCCTTTGCAAGTTGCTTTTAGTCATGTTTTATCAGAGTGATAAAACCCCTAAAAAAGAAAAATGGGAAAAAATGGTCTGTCACCACACTGTGATATAGGGATGTTCATGATTTCCAGGTAAATGGCAAAAACAAGCAGCACAGTCACATGATAGTTGGTGCCACTTTTGCCATAAATGTATTTCAAGTATATACAGACTTCTTGCCTAGTGTGTATTCTTTTCTATTTTTCTCTTGAGAGTCATGTTTCAGTATGTAGATCTACCTATTCTCACATATTCTTACATATTTAACAGAAGCTTCACATTTTCAATAGGCCAAATTGATGGCCCTGGATTAATTATTTCTGAATTAATCTACTATGGACATGATGATAACCATATATTCAGATCTTAGTTTCCATTAGAGAGCAAATTCTTCAAAATAAGAGGCTGTGTATTTTACCTCAGCATCTCAGAATGGTATATAAATGTCATATAAATGAAATAGTTTCAAGCTTTATTGAATAGTAAATAACATTATGATCCAACTAAGTTCCTAAAGTTAATATCCAAACAAGTAAAAATACAATGTTTGAATAACATGGACCATCACACAAACAATTAAGAACATCATCGGTAGGGGATTTGGATGAGGTGCAATGCTATCTAGTTTATGGGCTGCCAAAACCCAGGACCACTCTGGCACAAACATTGACCAAAGATAAATGTTTTTAGGAAAATTCTAATAGTATTAATATAAAAAAAGTGTAAAATGATATTTAAATTAGTAGTTAATATCCCTAAAGTTTAAGCACTTCTGAATTAGGCAAAAATACCTGATCAAACCTTAATGAGAACAAAAAACACATTGTCTTTGATAAAGAACACAGAACCTTAAACAGAAAGAAGAGAGGCCTCATAAGGTTACATCTCTCTGAAAACAGAATTTGCTTTTAATTAGTTTGTGTCTGAGGGGCAATGAGCCCCAATCATAACCAATGGGTGGCATGAGTAATGTTGTATTGACAGAAGAAAGCATTTCTATGCCCATGCATTTCTGTCAAGTGCACTCAAACTCAGTGTCATCACAAAAATCAAATTCCATTTGAAATGTTTGAGACTTGGGTATGCCTCTGCATTAGAGAGACATAGTCTTTATTTCCAAGAACTGCCAATAAAAGGGTTTGGAGATTTGTTTGTCTTATTTTGTTTTAAATCATTGAAGTAGTCTGGAATTTTTACCATGAGTCATTTCTCAAATATCAAAAAAATTTAAAAAAACCCTATTACCAGAAGAGGTCATAGCAAATTCCATCTATAAATGATTCCACATATTAGGGACAAGTAGAGGGATGGATGGAGCAATGGCTCAGCAATGCAAAGCTCCTGCTCCTCTTGAAGAAGATGAGGTATGGTTCCCATCCTTTATCTACATTATGGTTCTAACTGGCTATATTCTGTGAGTACTGAATGCAGATGGAGCACGTATATAGATATAGGAAAAATACTTTATGCACATAAAATAAAAAGAAATCTTAAAACAAATGGCTTCACACACCCCAGATGTTGGCTCCACATCCCCAGGTGTTCTTAGAGCATATCTATATGCTCTATAAAGTATTGTAGGCTCATGTATTAGATTTCCATGCTCTTCTGCGCAGAGCTGAAAGAAATTGTCAGTGGTTATTTATGCTGTCCACATTTTAAGTACATTATGACAGGTGATGCCTGAACCTGCTAGTAGAAGAAAGACTAGAGAAAGAGTTTCCAATTTTACTGACTAGAAATCTAGTCAGTAAAATTGGAAGGGATAAAGGTTAGTTGTAGGCCCAGCAATTAATTACTCGTATTTGATTACTCAGAGCTGAATTTTCCCACTGTAGTAGTTTCTAGAACCTGGTGCAAATAATGGTTGCTGTGATTGCTCCTGTACTGAAAGAATGTGACACAGAGTTCATTATAGTCGAACCATAATATTGGAAGAAAGGTAAATCATTGTGGTTTATAAGCTACAGTGAGTTTTGTGCTCTTGATTGTCATAGAAAAAGCTAGCCCACTTGAGTACTAGAGTTTCATCTCTTTGACTTTGTCATAGGTAATAATTATATCAAGAAAATTATAATTGTTACTTAATGTGGGCTTAGATAAGCAAAAGATTTTGGAATAGCAGCCAACTAATATCCATGCAACATAGTTTTAGTCATATTTCACCATGAAACTGTAATACAGAGTGAACATCTGCATTGAACTCTTTGGTTGTTGATGTAAAATTAACTAGAAATACCAAAGAATTTCATAATAATTAATATCTACATTTAAATATGGATTGATTACCTGATTTAATTATTTTATAATTTCTGGCATTAGAAAATTGTAATACACATCAGTTTTCTGTAAAGTCATGAACTTAAGTGATCAAGGCTCTGGCTTTGAAACACAGTACCAGATATATGTGTTTCTGTGGTTCTGCCTCACCGCTAGGGTGTCAGAACACCTCTCAGGGAGGCAAAACACAGAGGTACTTGACTAAGTTTCTTTCCCCTCATTTGGGTGATAAGCTCATGGGAGGCTGAAACACCACTCAAGGGAGAGAAAACCAGCCTAAGATACAGGTCCCAGCCCATGTTTCACCAAGTGAGAAATTGTGAGAGGTCAGACAGAGGCTGTTGTTCTCAAACTCATGTGCACTCAGATGTCCCTGGGAACCATGACTAGTTGAGAACTGAGTTTTTTGTTGTTGTTTTTGTTTCTTTTATTGTTGTTTTGTTTTGTTTTCCTTTTTCTTTTTTGTCTTTTATTTTCTGAGACAGTCTTTCTCTGTGTAGCCCTGGGTGTCCTAGAACTCATTCTGTAGACCAGTCTGGCCTTTAACTCAGAAATTCTGCTTCCCAAGTGCTGGGATTAAAGGCGTGCACCACGACTGACAGGCTGGATTGTGGGCTTAAAATGAACGCATGCAGGCTGGGACTGGGAGAAGGGAATCTGGCTTAGCTCAGGCTAAGTGTCATGAGTGCCTAGAGGCCTTCTTTGGAATACTTAGGCCCAGCTCTTTGTGACTAAGGCTTCCCCCCATGGTTTTCTTTAATGGAGGAGACCTTGCTTGTCCAGACTACTTATTCATGGTGTAAAAGGAGGCATATGACTTAATTAGGATAGACCAGGATTTAAACCCTTTTGCAAGAAGGACTGTCCAGGAAGGGAAGCTTATTAGCTAAATCCTTGGAGCCCATCTAGATACCTCATTAGAATGGAGAACTGTGGGTTTCTATGCTATGGGACCAGTTGTCATGGTCCCCTTGGAGGACGGGTGTTGTCACATGCTCTAGAAGAGGAATCTGGTCAGGAGTAGCCGACTATTTTCAATTATAAGAATTGCTGGAGTTCCTTAATTTGCTCAATCTTACCAGTTTTTCTGTCTGGTAACATAGTTCCACTTGCCCCACAAACATAGATTGTTGACCTAGTACTTGGCAGCTCTTTAACCTTAAAATGCTACAGTGGATTCATCTACATTCTATGAGTAATAGTTTTTATGCATTTTGGCCATTGTCTTGCTTTAAAAGTTGATCATTAGAGGTTGGGTATTGACTTGTTTCATTTCTGTAAGAGATTCTAGATATTATATCCTCCACAAATGATAGTTTTCAGATATTATCATTTCTGTGGCCTGGCTTATCACTCTACTTATGCTTTCACCTCTGAGTGGGAGCTTTTTAATTTGGATGATGCTTTTCTCTATTTTTCTGTTTGCTTCCTATACTGCATGCCTGCTATCTAAAATATTTTTGTTTTTATCAGTATTTTCAAGCACTGCCTCTCTTATTCTTCATAATAAATAATAATATTCTTGACACAAATAAAAATTTATGCTCCTAAAATTCTATGGATTCAAAAAGGCCTTGGTGGTGAGAGCAATGTTAAGAAAGAAGATTAGTGCTGAGGGTGTATTATCTGACTTGTGAGTATACTGTAGAGCTATAGGACCGAATCAACATGGTGCTAAACAATGTAATCAGTTACAGACCAGTGAAATAGAATATTGAACACAGAAATAAATCCACTTATTTAAAGACAAGAGGCATATTATGCCTAAGGAAGAAAGTAAATGTGCATTTTTCAACAAAAAAAATTCTGCTCAAAATGGATCAGGGCCTATATGTTTGACTCAAATCTATAAAATTACAGGGGGAAAACATAAGATATTTTGCAAATAAGTTTTATATTGATCCTTAAGAAACTTCCTGTTGCTGTATCTAAAGGTAACATAATTAACCCAAAGTAGGAAAAGGAAGAGATTGAGAATCAGCTGGAGCATTTCTGATTGCATGCACCCAAAAGATTTAAGAAAGGTTGTGTTTAGAACAGGATCAGCAAAACATATGCCCATGTGTGTGTGTGTGTGTGTGTGTGGCAGAAATGAACAAGGTTCTTTGGAATATTACATGAAATTTCCATTTTAGTATCTAGAAGCAAAATGATATGATTATACTATTCTGCTCCATTATTATTACAGTGGAAGCATTGAACAGTTGTGATAGAGGCTTGTTATAAAGCCAAAATGGTTGCTATCTAGCTCCTTCTAGAGAGTGGTCCTGTATGCAAACTTGATCATTTTTATATCTAGGTCACCATAGTTGTATTAGATTATATGGCAGTGTCTATGAACCACAAAATAAAATTGCCCAGCTGACTTCGCTTTCATAGACCTTGCGTCTCATGGCTCTAATGTGAATAGGTATACTTTCCAGATTTCATTAAATAAGACATATAGGGAGGAGAGCTAGAGAGCAGCAGGAAGATTATTAAACATTTGAATGTGTAGTTTGAAAAGTAAATCTACCCTGGTTTAACACCTCCCCATTTTTATGTCTGTCTCTTGTTACCCCTTTTAAATGACTTTAGTTTTGTTTATGGGCTAAAGCTTGGTTTGAGGAGTTAGAATACTACACAACTGAAAACACAACCATGACTTTTCTCATTACAATTTGCATCAATCATCTATAATTGAATTGTGACAGTATACTTAATTCTAAAAACAGAGTACATAGATACAGGAACAGAATACTTTACTTATCTATCCTTCTCAGTCTTTCAGATATCCATACATACCGTTTTCCCCTGCCTGACTCAAAGGGGTATCCTTAAATGACCCAGTTAAAATATTATATCATATTAAAAATCTACTTGTATGTTTTTCAACGATTGCTTAGGGAATATATTCTCATAATATGAGGAGGAAAAGGATATATAACAAGAGGAAAGTTAATGTTAGTCTTGTAAGAATACACCTTGCTTTTCTAGAAATGATGCTCCATTACTACCTAAAGAAAGATTGGTAAAAGTAGGTCTTTCTGTGGGAAAGCATTTTCAAGTATAATTTCTAATGTGACATAAAACTCTAACGTGCATGCCTCAATTTACATGTTTTCCAGCTGTTCACATTAAGATATATGCTAGTATTTGTTAGCTATACTTTTTTATTTTAATGAATATATATGTTTATGTTCAATCTTGTAGATTATATTCACTCAGATCCACCTTCAAAATCACATGGTTTTTAACTCCATCCTGGGAACATCTCATTAGGAAACCATAATCACAGGGGTTTTTTTTCAAGACAACAAGTGTTCTCAGAACATGGTTCTGGAAGGAAAAAATCTAGGCAAATTTCACAATGAAAGGACTATAAGCCAATTTCTACATATTCAAATTGTATCCCTTAACAGAGAACTCATAGAGAAATGTATTTTGCTTTAATTTTTCAAGTTCTAAAACAGAAAACTAAACTATAAATACCCTTTCTGGTCTTACCTTCCCATCTTGGTTTTTGAGCTGGTATTATCTTCTGGTCAGTTTTTACTAATCATAATACTTTTTATTGGATTTGGATTTGAACAAAGAGTTTCCAGGGAACATATATTTATTTAGGGCCATAACCTATGGCTAATAAATTAGCATAACAACTGGGGCAAAAACATGCTGAGCACTTACTAGCTCAGTTTGTGACACAGAGAATCTGAAAATAAAGTATATGAAAGTGTTATATGAAATTACCTCTTAACACTGCTTTAATATTGTCCCATAGGCTTGGGTAAGTTGTACTTTCTTTTTTTTTTTTAATTTTTTTATTTTCATATTTTATTTACATGTCAAATGTTTCCCCCTTTCCAGATCTCCCCTTTGAAACCTCCCCATTTCTTCCGCACTCTCCCTGCCATTATGGGGATATTCTCCAACCAACCACCCCCCCCCCACGCTCGTCTTCCCTCCTTGACATTCTCCTATACTGGGGGATATAACACCCTCAGGCCCAAGGGCCTCTCATCCCTCTGACAGGTAACAAGACTCTCCTCTGCAGTCTTTGTGGCCAGCACTATGGGTCCCTCCATGTGTATTCTTTAGTTGGTGGATCAGTCTCCAGAAGTATGGGGGGGTCAGGCCAGTTACCAGTGTTGCTACCTCCCTGGGGCTGCACACTCCCTCAGCTCCTTCAGTCCTTTCTCCAAGCCCTCCATCTGGAACCTCGTACTCAGTACTACTGTTCCTGCAAAGTGACTCTTGGGTATTTCAAACTGTTAGGCTAATAACCACTTAACAGTGAGTATATACCATGTTCATTCTTTTGTGACTGCATTACCTGGTTCAGAATGATGTTTTCAAGATCCATCCATTTGTCTACTAATTTCATGAAGTCATTGTTTTTAATAGGTGAGTAGTATTCCATTGTGCAAATGTACCACATTTCCTGTATCCATTCCTCTGTAGAGGGACATCTGGGTTGTTTCCAGCTGCTGGCTAATATAAATATGGCTGCTATGAACATAGTGTAACATGTGTTTTTATTACATGTTGGATCATCTTCTGGGTATATGCCCAGGAGTGGAATAGCTGGGTCCTCATGTAGTATTATGTCCAATTTTCTGAGGGTCCGCAAAACTGATTTCCAGAGAGGTTGTATCAACTTGCATTACCACCAGCAATGAAGGAGTGTTCCTCTTTCTCCACATCCTCTCCAACATCTGCTGTCACCTGATTTTTTGATCTTAGCCATTCTGACTGGTGTGAGGTGGAATCTCAGGGTTGTTTTGATTTGCATTTCCCTGATGACTAAGGATGTTGAACATTTCTTTAGGTGATTCTCGGCCATTCGAGTTTCCTCAGTTGAGAATTCTCTGTTTAGCTCACTTCCCCATTTTTTGATAGGGTTATTTGTATCTCTGGAGTCTAGCTTCTTAAGTTCTTTGTATACATTGGATATTAGCCCTCTATTGGATGTAGCATTGGTAAAGAACTTTTCCCAATCTGTAGGTTGCCATTTTGCCCTAATTACAGTGTCTTTTGCCTTACAGAAGCTTTGTAATTTTATGAGGTCCCATCTGTCAATTCTTGATCTTAGAGCACAAGTCATTGGTTTTTTGTTCAAGAACATTTCCCCTGTGCCCAGGTGTTCAAGACTCTTCCCTACTTTCTCTTCTATTAGATTCAGTGTATCTGGTTTTATGTGAAGGTCCATGATCCACTTGGACTTGAGCTTTGTGCAGAGAGATAGGAATGGATCAATTCGCAATCTTCTACATGTAGACCAGCAGTTGATCCAGCACCATTTGTTGAAGATGCTGTCTTTTTTCCACTGTATGGTTTTAGCTCCTTTGTCAAAGATCAAGTGACCATATGTGTGTGGATTCATTTCTGGGTCTTCGATTTTATTCCATTGCTCAACCTGCCTGTCACTGTACCAATACCATGCAGTTTTTATCACTACTGCGCTGTAGTACAGCTTGAGGTCAGGTACGCTGATTCCCCCAGAAGACCTTTTATTGTTGAGGATAGTTTTTGCTATCCTGGGTTTTTGTTATTCCATATGAATTTGAGAATTGCTCTTTCTAGGTCTACAAAGAATTGAGTTGGGATTTTGATGGGGATAGCATTGGATCTGCATATTGCTTTCGTCAGGATGGCCATTTTAACTACGTTAATCCTGACGATCCATGAGCATGGGAGATCTTTCCATCTTCTGAGGTCTTCTTCAATTTCTTTCTTCAGAGACTTGAATTTCTTGTCATACAGATCTTTCACTTGTTTGGTTAGAGTCACACCAAGATATTTTATATTGTTTGTGACTATTGTGAAGGGTATCATTTCCCTAATTTCTTTCTCAGCCTGTTTATCCTTCGAGTATAGGAAGGCTACTGATTTGCTTGAGTTAATTTTGTATCCAGCCACTTTGCTGAAGTTGTTTATCAGCTGTAGCAGATCTCTGGTGGAGTTTTTTGGGTCACTGAAGTTTACCATCATATCATCTGCAAATAGTGATATTTTGATTTCTTCCTTTCCAACTTGTATCCCTTTGATTTCCTTTTGTTGCCTGATTGCTCTAGCTAGAACTTCAAGTACTATGTTGAATAGATAGGGAGAGAGAGGGCAGCCTTGTCTAGTCCATGATTTTAGTGGGATTATTTCAAGTTTCTCTCCATTTAGTTTGTTGTTGGCCACTGGTTTGCTGTATATTGCTTTTACTAAGTTTAGGTATGCTCCTTGAATTCCTGATCCTTCCAAGACTTTTATCATGAAGGGATGTTGAATTTTGTCAAATGCTTTTTCAGCATCTAATGAGATGACCATGTGGTTTTTTTCTTTGAGTTTGTTTATGTAGTGGATTACATTAATGGATTTCCGGATATTGAACCATCCCTGCATCCCTGATATGCAGCCTACTTGATCATGGTGAATGACTGTCTTCATATGTTCTTGGATTCGGTTTGCAAGAATTTTATTGAGAATTTTTGCATTGATATTCATAAGGGAAATTGGTCTGAAGTTTTCTTTTATTGTTGGGTCTTTGTGGGGCTTTGGTATCAGTGTAACTGTGGCCTCATAGAATGAATTGGGTAGTGTTCCTCCTGTTTCTATTTTATGGAATAGCTTGAAGAGTATTAGTATTAGGTCTTCTTTGAAGGTCTGATAGAATTCTGCACTGAACCCATCTGGACCTGGGCTTTTTTTGGTTGGGAGACTTTTAATGACTGCTTCTATTTCTTTAGGAGTTATGGGACTGTTTAGATGGTTTATCTGATCCTGATTTAACTTTGGTAATTGGTATCTGTCCAAAAACTTGTCCAATTCCTCCAGATTTTCCAATTCTGTTGCATATAGGCTTTTGTAGTAGGATCTGATGATTTTTTTAATTTCCTCAGAGTCTGTTGTTATATCTCCATTTTCATTTCTAATTTTGTTAATTTGTATACTGACTCTGGTTAGTCTGGCTAAGGGTTTATCTATATTGTTGATTTTCTCAAAGAACCAGCTCTTGGTTTTGTTGATTCTCTGTATAGTTCTTTTAGTTTCCACTTGGTTGATTTCAGCCGTTAATTTGATTATTTCTCCACTTCTACTCCTCTTGGGTGTATTAGCTTCTTTTTGTACTAGAACTTTCAGATGTGCTGTTAAGCTGTTAGTGTATGCTCTCTCCAGTTTCTTTTTGGAGGCATTAAGAGCTATGTGTTTTCCTCTTAACACTGCTTTCATTGTGTCCCATAGGTTTGGGTAAGTTGTACTTTCATTTTCATTGAATTCCAGGAAGTCTTTAATTTCCTTCTTTATTGCTTCTTTGACCAACCTACCATTAAGCAGTGCATTGTTCAGCTTTCATGTGTATGTGGGCTTTCGGTTGTTGTTGTTTCCATTGAAGACCAACCTTAATCCGTAGTGATCTGATAGGAGGCATGGGATTATTTTCAATCTTCTTATATCTGTTGAGGTTTGTTTTGTGATCAATTATATGATCAATTTTGGAGAATGTACCATGAGGTGCTGAGGAGAAGGTATATTCTTTTGATGCAGGATGAAGTGTTCTATAGATATCTGTTAAACCCAATTGCTTCATAGCATCTGTTAGTTTCACTGTGTCTCTGTTTTGTTTATGTTTCCAAGATATGTCCATTGTGGATAGTGGGTTGTTGAAGTCTCCCACTATTATTGTGTGAGGTGCAATTTGTGCTTTGAGTTTTAGTAGAGTTTTTTTTTATAAAAGATGGGGCTCTTGCATTTGGGTCATAGATGTTCAGAATTGAGAGTTCTTCTTGGTAGATTTTTCCTTTGATGAGTAAGAAGTGTCCTTCCTCATCCTTTTTGATGAATTTTGGTTGACAGTCAATTTTATCTGATATTAGAATGGCTACTCCAGCCTGTTTGTTGGGGCCATTTGCTTGGAAAATTGTTTTCCATCCCTTTACTCTGAGGTAGTGTTTCTCTTTAATATGGAGGTGCATTTCCTGGATGCAGAAAAATGCTGGGTTCTGTTTATGGATCCAGTCTGTCAGTCTATGTCTTTTTATTGGAGAGTAGAGACCATTGATGTTAAGAGATAGTAAAGAATAGTGATTGTTATTTCCTGTTATTTTTGATGTTGTTTATATTGTTTGTGTGGCTATCTTCTTTTAAGTTTGTTAAAGGATTACTTTCTTTCTTTATTTTGAGTGTAGTTTCCCTCTTTGCGTTTGCATTTCCCATGTATTTGTTTTCTTTGTTGGGCTGGGTTTGTGGAAACATACTGTGCAAATTTGGATTTGTCGTAGAATATTTTGGTTTCACCCTCTATGATTATTGGGAGTTTTGGTGGGTATAGCAGCCTGGGCTGGCATTTGTGTTCTTTTAGAGTCTGTATGAGCTCTGCCCAGGATCTTCTAGCTTTCATAGTCTCTGGTGAGTTGCCTGGTGTAATTCTGATAGGTCTGCCTTTAATATTACTTGCCCCTTTTCCCTTACTGCTTTTAATACTCTTTCCTTGTTTTGTGTATTTGGTGTTTTGACTATAATGTGACGGGAGGAATTTCTTTTCTGGTCCAATCTATTTGAAATTCTGTAGGCTTCTTGTATATTTATGTTCATCTCTTTCTTTAGGTTAGGGAAGTTTTCTTCTATAATTTTGTTGAAGATATTTACTGGTCCTTTAAGTTGGGAGTCTTCCCTCTGTTCTATACCTATTATCCTCTGGTTCTGTCTTCTCATTGCATTCCGGGTATCTTGGATGTTTTGGTTTAGGAGCTTTTTACATTTTGTGTTTTCTTTGACTGTTGTGTCCATGTTTTCTATGGTATCTTCTGCACCTGAGATTCTCTCTTCCAGCTCTTGTATTCTGTTGGTGATGCTTGCATCTATGACTCCTGATTTCTTTCCTATGATCTCTAATTCCAGGGTTGTCTCCCGTTGTGATTTCTTTATTGTTTCTATTTCTGTTTTTAATTCCTGAATGGTTTTGTTCATTTGATTGATTGTGTTTTCCTGTATTTCTTCAAGGAATTTTTGTGTGTCCTCTTTAAGGGCTTCCAGTTGTTTACCTGTGTTCTCTTGGATTTCTTTAAGGGAGTTATTTATTTCCTTCTTAAAATCTTCTATCATCCTCTTGATAAGTGATTTTAAGTCTGAGTCTTCCTTTTCTGGTGTGTTGGAGTATCCAGGGCTGGCTGTGCTGGGAGAGCTGGGTTCAGCTGAAGCCAAGTAGTCTCGGTTTCTGTTCCTTGTGTTCTTGCCCTTGCCTTTCGCCATCTGGTTATCTCTGGAGTTAGCTGGTCTTTCTAACTCTGACTGTGGCTTGTCTTTCCTTCAAGCTCAGATGTCAATATTCCTGGGAGACCAGTTCTCTCTTCCAGCTGTTCTTCAGACCCTGCCTCTGGAGTCCTCCTGTTGCTGGCTCCTCAGCACAAGTGGGTGGGTAGCTTTCTCCCTGAGCTACTTGTATATGGAGAGGCCTGTTGGCCCAGGCCGGGTTTCTGGCCACAGGTGGAAGCAGGCAGGCACTTACCTCCCAGGTTTTCTTCAGTCCCTGCCTCTCTAAGTTGTACTTCCATTTTCATTAAATTCTAGGAAGTCATTAATTTCTTTTGTTGTTTCTTCCTTGACTAAGTTATCATTGAGTAGAGTATTGTTTAGCTTCCATGCGTATGTGGGCTTTCTGTTGTTGTTGTTATTGCCATTTTAGACCAGCCTTATCCCGTAGTGGTCTGATCGGAGGCATGGGATTACTTCAATCTTCTTATATCTGTTGAGTTTTGTTTTGTGATCAATTATATGATCAATTTTGGAGAAGGTACCATGAGGTACTGAGAAGAACGTATATTCTTTTGATGTAAAATGAAATGTTCTATAGATATCTGTTAAATCCATTTGGTTCATAACATCTGTTAGTTTCACTGCATCTCTGTTTAGTTTATGTTTCCAAGATCTGTCCATTGTTGATAGTGGGTTGTTGAAGTCTCCCACTCTTATTGTGTGAGGTAGAATGTGTGCTTTGAGCTTTAGTAGATTTTCTTTTATGAATGTGAGAGCTCTTGCATTCGGGGCATAGATGTTCAGAATTGAGAGTTTTTCTTGGTAGGTTTTTCCTTTTATTAGTATGAAGTGTCCTTCCTTATCTTTCTTGATAGCAAAAACTATTCTCAACAATAAAAGCACTTCTGGGGGAATAAGCCTCCCTGACTTCAAGCTGTACGACAGAGCAGCAGTGATAAAAACTTCATGGTATTGGTACAGTGACAGGCAGGTAGATCAATGGAATAGGATTGAAGACCCAGAAATGAACCCACACACTTATGGTCACTTGATTTTTGACAAAGGAGCTAAAACCATACAGTGGGAAAAAGACAGTATCTTCAACAAATGGTACTGGATTACTGGAGGTCTACACATAGAAGATTGTGAATTGATCCATTCCTATCTCCCTGTACAAAGCTCAAGTCCAAGTGGATCAAGGACCTCCACAGAAAGCCAGATACACTGAATCTAATAGAAGAGAAAGTGGGGAAAAGTCTTGAACACATGAGTACAGTGGGAATGTTCCTGAACCAATGGCTTGTGCTCTAAGATCAAAAATCATCAGATTGGACCTCATAAAATTACAAAGCTTTTGCAAGGCATAGGAGAGTGTAAATAGGACAAAATGGCAAACTACAGATTGGGAAAAGATCTTTACCAATCCTACATCTGATAGAGGGCTAATATCCAATGTATAAAAAAAAAAAACTCAAGAAACTAGACTCCAGAGATCCAAATAACCCTATCAAAAAGTGGAGAAGAGAGCTAAACAGAGAATTCTCAACTGAGGAAACTTGAATGGCCCAGAAGTACCTAAAGAAATGCTCAACATTCTTAGTCATCAGGGAAATGCAAATCAAAACAACCCTGAGATTTCACCTTACACCAGTCAGAATGGCTAAGATGAAAAACTCAGGTGACAGCAGATGTTGGTGAGAATGTGGATAAAGAGGAACACTCCTCCAACTGCTGGTGGGAATGCAAGTTGATACAACCTCTCTGGAAATCAGTTTGGCGGACCCTCAGAAAATGAACACAATACTACCTGAGGGCCCAGCTATTCCACTCCTGGTCATACACCCAGAAGATGATCCAACATGTAATGAAGACACATGTTCCACTATGTTCATAGCAGCCATATTCATAATAGCCAAAAGCTGGAAACAACTCATATGTTCCTCCACAGAGGAATGGATACAGAAAATGTGGTATATTTACACAATGGAATAGTACTCATCTATTAAAAACAATTTTTTGAAATTCGCAGACAAATGCACGGATCTTAAAAATATCATCCTGAGTGAGGTAACACAGTCACAAAAGAATGAACATGGTATGTACTCACTGTTAAGTGGTTATTAGCCCAAAAGTTCGAAATCTCCAAGAATCACTTCCCAGCAACAGTAGGGATGACTGTGAGGTCCCAGATAGAGGACTTGGAGAAGGGACTGTGGGAGCTGAGGGAGTTTGCATCCACAGGGAGGCAGCAACAGTGGTAACTGACCTGCTCACCCTCCCCCTCCCCCCCCATACTCCTGGAGACTGATCCACCAACCAAAGAATACATATGGAGGGACCCATGGTGCTGGCCACATATGCGGCAGAGGAGGGTCTTGTTAGCCATCAGAGGGAGGAGAGGCCCTTGGGCCCGAGAGTGTTTGATCCCCAGTAGAGGAGAATCCCAAGGAAGGAAGAGGAGAATGGGTGGTTCGGTGTGTGGGAGAATACCCCCATAGTGGCAGGGGGAGGTGGAAGGAAATGAGGAGGTTCCAAAAGGGAGATCTGAAAGGGGTAAACATTTGAAATGTAAATAACATAAGAAAAATAAAAAAATTTAAAAAAAAATTTAAAAAAGGAATATAAATAAATAAATAAAACGAAAAAAAAAAATAATGAAACTACCTTTCAGAAGTGCAATGTTTCCTTGGCTCCTTTACCTGTGAATTCAGTGGTAGAATAATGTCTTCTGTAAATGGTTTTGCTGGTCAAATCTACAAATAAGCATTCCTCTATTCTACAGTCTGAAATGTTCCCTTCCTTTTCAGATGTCACTAAGTGGCAGCAATAACACCCTTTCTCTTACCCAACTTGTATAAAAATAAGAGTTCTTTCAGATCTTTCCCAGAGAAGTGGATCAGAGATTTCTAGGAATCTCAACAAATAAATTATCTGTGCCTCATTGGTCTAGTGACACAATGTCTATTCCTAGGTATGTGCTGACTAAAGGAGGGAGTTCTTCTGCTTAGCCACGATGTGCTGAGAGCATCCCTCTAACATTTGAACAATGAAGAAGCTACTTGAATGAGACATAGCACTTCAGAAAAGGAGAAAGGAGAGCAGTCAAGAAGACATTAGTCCCACACCTTTGAGATGGAAAAAATATTTCACCCACATTTGTTGTGAGAACATCAAAAAAGTACAAAAATTTGACACAATTTTGAAATTATTTCAAAAAGTATGTCTTTTAATTTTTCAGTTGCATAGTTCTTCTCAAATAACTAATATGAGTTTGATCTCTAGCATCTGGAAATATTTGCTTCCTATGATCTTTTCAATGCAAACAAATCCAAGTGTAAATGGAAAGAAGCTGCTACTTAACCACTTTGCTAATGACTCCGGAAATAATCAGACCATTACCTGACTTGTCTAATGCTCTTCATTTACCAGATTTTTGAGCTTAACATCCCATTCCTTTTCTCTTGCCCTTAAGCCCTAATTTTTGAACCCATATCTTCTCTAGGAGTTATAGTACAAATTGCAGTAAAGCCAATGACTCAAAACAAGGAAAAGTGATACCCTGACAATTCTAGAGAAAAGAAGTCCAAAAATCAGAGGCCAGGCAAGGTCATGTGTTTGTGGAAGGCTCTAGGGAAAGATTATTGATTCTTCTAACTTCTCCTGATAGTGTATTTTCTTTGCTTTATGTGAGAAACACCTATCTGTCTGCATCACTTCTCAACACCTATTCGCCTGAAGTGATGTCCTAATTCTCTTTACAACACTGGCCTTCTCTCATGTAAGAATACCTGTGATTATTTTAAGTCACATTTGGATAAGGCAGGAGAAGTACTCTTATAAATAGTTCAATTTAATCACATATTTTGTCACAAATTTAGTATTTATTATTTGTATAATAACAAATAGTAATTGTTTACACACACATACACACACGAGAGAAAGAGAGAGAGAGAGAGACAGAGAGACAGAGAGAGAGGCAGAGAGAGAAACAGAGAGAGAATGACAACCAAAGGTGGAGTTTGGTTTTCATATCATGAATCAGATGAAGAAAAAAAGTTGGACTGAATAGGAAAGTACTCACAAAACAATTTTTTATGGATGGATGAATAAATGCGTTAGCATGAAGACATGCAAAGTGTCAGAATAAGAGTAGGATTGTGCCAATATTGACAAGATGCTTCACAGGTAAGCTGCACAACTAAGCAACTGAGAAATAAGATCAATTTTCTACAATATGTATTTATATTCTCACAAACAATTCTTGACCATGGAGAGGCCCTCATGCACAACCAGAGATATGATTGAATATCTGGTCTTTTTTTCTTGTTTGTGGCAGTAAGTTGAACAAGAAATGTCCTGAACTCTAAGACCACAGGATTTTCCCATCTAGCCTATTTTTTCTTGATCCAGTAAAGTAAAGAAGACACTGCAGAGCCTAAGTGTATCATACAGGCATTGTCTGGGGATTGCAATATTAACTTTTGGGAGATATTTCTTTCAAATGGGAACTACTACATATGGTTTTGGCCATTCACAAGGTTACATGGTACTCTGTTAAATAGAAGCTAATTTATTCTTATAGATCCATACTAAGAACTATGAATTTTTGAATTATTATCAAAAAGAAAGTCATTATATCATAACACTCTAATACAGCGTTTATGACTCTCACTTGTAAAATGGTAAAAAAATAAATTTCCAGACTGTGCTAAAATTCTCATTTGTGAAGTAATTTAAATAGAAGTAAATGTAAAAGAAAGTATTTTAATCAGATGGTGTTGTTCAATGCAATCTGTATCTTAAAATTATTTTTAAAAATTAAACATAAGAACTTAAAGGACAGGAATATACAGAAGATAAGCTATTCTAACACTGTTCTGCAAATGTACTTTGTTAAGTTTTTTTTTTTGCAAGTTAAAGTTTATTTAATTTTCTTCTCAATTAAAGGTTTCATACATATAATATTCATTTGAATTAATGTATAAGGTTTTGTGAATTCATTATCGATCAATCCCATATTAACGGGTTGCTGGCCAAAATATAATGCTTTAGAAGATATTTGTAAAAAAAATCCTTTATAACTATAGAAACATTAAGTAAGAGCATCTGAAGATTAAGGAATAGATACCTGGTTTGTTACCCTGTGGAAACGACATTTCCAGTCAGGACTTACTCTCTCCTTTTGCTCAAATTGCAGCATAGTGCTAGGGAGAATATCTCATGACTGGTAAAGTAAAAGAAATTATCCTCAAGGATAAAACAATTTTATCCAGGTTGTGAAGAATCTTAACCACAAGTCTCTAGTGAAGCATTCAGACCCTCCATCCTCTCACTCATTCAGGGGAACTCAAATGCAGCTTCATTTTCTAACCTTGCTCATATTATTTGAGATCTCCATTCTCAATGATGGATCATTTCCTCTAAAAAGTTAAAAGAGAGAATAAGGATTACAGGGTGTGTAGCTCAGTGGTAAAGTAATTTTGTAGCATTCATGAGACTTCCGCTACAGACTAGTTCTTATATGGACTCAGCTATAAACTAGCTTTAGTAATGTGCCATCTAGGTCCAAGAGTCCAAACACTAATCAGTTGATGTCTATACCTAAGAGGGGAATTTAACAAGTGGACCAAGTAAATAGTGTTCGCCAGACAGAAAATCTATATACCAGTAAACCAATGAACTGTCAAAGGTCAATGGTCCATGCAACTGGGTACACTGACCAGGACATAGAATGTGAGTAGACCCACACCTACATAAAGTCTAGTTCTGTAAGGCTCCTGATCCTGGTATTTATCCATGAAAGCAAAAGACCAACTTTCTCTGCTGAACAAATTTGCCTTTGTTAAATATTGATTCAGGATAATTTTTTTTTATTTAATAATTTATTTACATTTCAAATAATTCCCCTTTCCAGGTCTCCCATTTTGGGACCCTCTTATCCCATCCCCAATTCCCCTGAATATATAAGGGTATTCCCCCACACACCCACCCATTCCTGTCTTCCCTCCCTGCAATTCCCCTATACTGGAGCAACTAACACTCTCAGACCAAAGGGCCTCTCCTCCCACTGATTGTGAACAAGGCCCTCCTTAGCCACATATGTGGCCAGCACCCTGGGCCACTCCATATGTATTCTTTGATTAGTGGTTCAGTCTCTGGGAGCACAGGGAGGCCTGAGCAGTTGACACTATTGCTCCCTCCCCATGGGGCTGCAAACACCTTCAGTTCCTTCAGTCTCTTCTTCAACTCCTCCATTTGGGAACCCACCTTCAATTCAACAGTTGCTGTGAATTGAAATATGGGTATTCAGAACTTTTGGGCTAATATCCGCTTATCAGTGAGTACATACCGTGTTCATTCTTTTGTAACTAGTTACCATACTCAAAATGATATTTCCAAGTTCGATCCATTTTCCTGCAAATTTCATGAGGTCATTGTTTTTAATAGCTGAGTAGTATTCCATTGTATAAATGTACCACATTTTCTGTATCCATTCCTCTGTTAAGGGACACCTGGGTTGTTTACAGCTTCTGGTTATTATGAATATGGCTGCTATAAACATAGTGGAACATGTGTCCTTATTACATGTTGGAGCATCTTCTAGGTATATGCCCAGGAGTGGTATAGCTGGGTCCTTAGGAAGTATTATATCCAACTTTCTGAGAGTCTGCCAAACTGATTTCCAGAGTGGCTGTATCTACTTGCAATCTTACCAGAAAAAGAAGAGTGTCCCTCTTTCTCCACATCCTGGCCAACAACTGTTGTCACCTGAGTTTTTGATCTTAACCATTCTGACTGGTATGAGGTGGAATCTCAGGGTTGTTTTGATTTGCATTTCCCTGATGATTAAGGATGTTGAATATATCTTTAGGTGCTTCTCAGCAATTCAAGTTTCCTCAGTTGAGAGTTCTCTGTTTAGCTCTGCTCCCCATTTTTTTGACAGGGTTATTTGTCTCTCTGGAGTCTAACTTCCTGGATACTAGCTCTCAATTGGATATAAGATTGGCAAAGATCTTTTCCCAATTAGTTGGTTGCCCTTTTGTCCTATTTACAGTATCCTTTGCCTTACAGAAGCTTTGCAATTTTATGAGGTAGCATTTGTCGATTCTTGATCTTAGAGCATAAGCCATTGATGTTTTGTTCAGGAAATTTTCCCCTGTGCCCATGTGTTTTCCCCACTTCTATTAGATTACATGTATCTGGTTTTATGTTGAGGTCTTTGGTCCACTTGGACTTGATCTTTGTACAGGGAGATAGGAATGGATCAATTTGTATTCTTCTAAATGTTGAACTCCAGTTGAGCCAGCAACATTTGTTGAAAATGATGTCTTGTTTCTACTAGATGGTTTTAGCTCCTTTGTCAAAGATCAAGTGACTGTAGGTATGCAGGTTCATTTCTGTGTCTTCAATTCGATTCCATAGATCTGCCTGACTGTCACTTTAACCATTTTATGCAGTTTTTATCAGTATTGCTCTTTAGTACAGCTTGAGGTTGGGGATGCTGATTTCCCCAGAAGTCCTTTTATTGTTGAGAACGGTTTTTGCTATCCTTGGTTTTTGTTATTCCAAATGAATTTGAGAATTGCTCTTTCTAAGTCTACGAAGAATTGTGTTGGAATTTTGATGGGGATTGTATTGAATCTGTATATTGCTTTTGGCAGAATGGCCATTTTAACTATATTAATCCTGCCAATCCATGAGCATGGGAAGTCTTTCCATCTTCTGAGGTCTTCTTCAATTTTTATTTCAGAGACTTGAAATTCTTGTCACACAGATCTTTCACTTTTTTGGTTAGAGTAACACCACGATATTTTATATTGTTTGTGACTATTGTGAAGGGTGCCATTTCCCTAATTTCTATCCCAGCCTGTTTATCCTTTGACTATAGTAAGGCTACTGATTTGTTTGAGTTAATTCTGTATCCGGCTACTTTGCTAAAGTTGTTTATCAGCTGTAGCAGATCTCTGGTGGGTTTTTTTGAGTCGATTAAGTATATGATCATATCATCTGTAAGTAGTGATATTTTGATTTCTTCCTTTCCAATTTGTATCCCTTTGATCACTTTTGGTTGTCTAATTGCTCTATCCAGAACTTCAAGTGATATATTGAATAGATAGGGAGAGAGGGAACAGCCTTGTTTAGTCCCTGATTTTACGGGGAATGCTTCAAATTTCTCCCCAATTAGTTTGATGCTGTCTACTGGTTTGCTGCATATTGCTTTTACTATGCTTAGGTATGGTGCTTGAATTCCTTATCTTTCCAAGGCTTTTATCATGAGGGGATGTTGAATTTTGTCAAATGCTTTTTCAAGATCTAATGGAAGGACCATGTGGGTTTTTTCTTTGCGTTTGTTTATGTAGTGAATTACATTGATGGATTTCTGGGTCTTGAACCGTCCCTGCATCCCTGGGATGAAGCCTGCTTGATATTGAAGAAGGATCGTTTTGATGTGTTCTTGGATTCTGTTTGTTAGAATCTTATTGAGTATTTTTGCATTGGTGTTCATAATGGAAATTGGTTTGTAGTTTTCTTAATTTGTTGGGTCTTTGTGAGCTTTTAGTGTCAGTGGCCTCATAGAATTACTTAAGTAGTGTTCCTTCTGTTTCTATTTTGTGGAATAGTTTGAAGAGTATTGGCATTAGGTCTTCTTTGAAGGTCTGATAGAATTCTGCACTGAACCCATCTGGTGCTGGACTCTTTTTGGTTGGGAGACTTTTAATGACTGCTTCTATTTCTTTAAGGGTTATGGGGTGGTTTAGATGGTTTATCTGATCCTGATTTAACTTTGGTAATTGGTATCTGTCTAGAAATTTGTCCATTACTCCAGATTTTCCAATTTTCTTGAGTATAGGCTTTTTATTAGGGTCTGATGATATTTTTAATTTCCTCAGAGTCTGTTGTTATATCCCCCCTTTCATTTCTTACTTTGTTAATTTGGATACTGTCTCTGTGACCTCTGGTTAATCTGGCTAAGGGTATATCTATCTTGCTGATTTTCTCAAAGAACCAGCTCCTGGTTTTGTTGATTCTTTGTATAGTTCTTCATGTTTCTACTTGGTTGCTTTCAGCACTGAGTTTGATTAATTCTTGCCTTTTACTCATGTTGGATGTATTAGCTTCTTTTTGTTCTAGAGCTTTCAGATGTGCTTTTAAGCTGCTAATATATGCACTCTACAATTTCTTTTTGGAGGCACTCAGAGATATGAGTTTTCCTGTTAACACTGCTTTCATTATGTCCCATAGATTTGGGTGTTAGATACCCCAATATAGGAGAATGGCAAAGAGGAAAGACCTGAGAGGGTGGGTGGGTGGGTGGAGGAATATCCCCATAGAGGCAGGGAGGAGAGGGAGAGAATATGGAGGTTCCAAAAGGAAGATATGGAAAGGGGGAAACATTTGAAATATAAATAAAGTATCAAAAAATAGAAAATAAAAATTCTAGGAAGTCTTTGATTTATTTTTTTGTTTCTTTCTTGACCATGTGATCATTGAGTAGAGCATTGTTCAGCTTCCATGTGTATGTGGGCTTTCTGTTGTTTTTTTTGCCATTGAAGACCAGCTTAATCCATAGTGATCTGATAGGAGGCATATGCTTATGTCAATCTTCTTATATCTGTTGAGATTTATTTTGTGACCAATTATATGGTCAATTTTTAGAAGGTACCTTGAGATGCTGAGAAATAGGTATATTCTTTTAATTTAGGATGAAATGTTCTATAGATATCTGTTAAATCCATTTAGTCTATAACTTCTCTAGTTTCACTGTGTCTCTGCTTAGTTTGTATTTCCAAGATCTGTCCATTGATGAAAGTAAGGTGTTGAAATATCCCACTATTATTGTGTGAAGTGCAATGTGTGCTTTGAGATATATTAAAGTTTCTTTTATAAATGTGGGTGCCCTTGCATTTGGAGCATAGATGTTCAGAAATGAGAGTTCTTCTTGGAAGAGTTTTCCTTTGATGAGTGTGAAGTATCCTTCCTTATTTTTTTGATGACTTCTGGTTGAATGTTGGCTTCATCTGATATTAGAATGGCTTATTCCTGCCTGTTTCATGGGACCATTTGCTTGGAAAATTGTTTTCTAGCCCTTTACTCTGAGGTAGTGTTTGTCTTTAACCCTAAGGTGCATTTCCTGTATGCTGCAAAATTCTGGGTCCTGTTTATGGATCCAGTCTGTTAGCCTATGTGTTTTTATTGGGGAATTGAGTCCATTGATGTTAAGAGATATTAAGGAATAGTGATAGTTGCTTCCAGTTATTTTCTATGTTATTTTTATGCTTGTGTGGCTATCTTCTTTTGGGGTTGTTGAAAGATTACTTTCTTTCTGTTTCTAGAGTGTAGTTTTCCTCCTTGTTTTGGCATTTTACATCTTTTTTTTTTTTTTTTTGTAAGGCTGGGTTTGTGGAAAGATATTTTGTATATTTGGCTTTGTCATGGAATATCTTGGTTTCAAGATTTATGGTAATTGAGAGTTTTGTTGAGTATAGCAGCCTGGGCTGGCAGTTTTGTTCTCTTAAGGTATGTATGAGATCTGTCCAGGATCTTCTAGCTTTCATAGTCTCTGGTGAGAAGTCTGGTGTAATTCTGATAGGTCTGCTTTTATATGTTACTTGACCTTTTCCCCTTACCACTTTTAACATTGTTTCCTTGTTTTGTGCCTTTGGTATTTTGGTATTATATTATGTGATGGGAATAGTTTCTTTTCTTTTACAATCTATTTGGCGTTCTGAAGACTTCTTGAATGTTTATGTTCATCTCTTTCTTTAGGTTAGGGATGTTTTCTTCTATGATTTTGTTGAAGATATTTACTAGCCCTTTACATTGGGAATCTTCACTCTCTTCTTAACCTATTATTCTTGGGTTTGGTCTTCTCATTGTGCCTTGGATTTCCTGGATGTTTTTGTTTAGGAGCTTTTTGCATTTTGCATTTTCTTTGACTGTTGTGTCAATGTTTTCTATGATATCTTCTGGACCTGACATTCTCTCTTCTATCTCTTGTATTCTGTTGGTGATGCTTGCATCTATGACTCCTGATTTCTTTTGTAGGTTTTCTATCTCCAGGGTTGTCTCCCTTTATGATTTCTTTATTGTTTCTATTTCCATTCTTAGATCCTGGATGGTTTTGTTCATTTCCTTTGCCCCTTTGTTGTGTTTTCCTACATTTCCTCTTTAATGTTTACCTGTGTTCTCTCATATTTCTTTGAGGGAGTTATTTATTTCCTTCTTAATGTCTTCTATCATCATCATGAGAAGTAATGATGATAAATCTGTGTCTTCCTTTTTTGGTGTGTTGGGGTGTCCTGGGCTCGCTGTGATGGGAGAACTGGATTCTGATGATGCCAAGTTGCCTTGGTTTCTATTCCTTATAGTCTTGCCTTTTCCTTTCAACATCTGGTTATCTCTGGTGTTAGCTGGTCTTTTCTCTCTGGCTGTGGCTTCTCCATCTTGCAAAGCCTTTTCATCAGTACTCTTTGGAGACCAGCTTCCTCTGAGAGGAATTTGCATTTGGAGATATGCTGTACAGGATCAGCTCTAAGATGCAGACAGAAACCAGAAGGACCCTGTTCCCAGCTGTTCCTTAGTTTCTGTGTCCTGATGGTTCTTTGAGGGTTCCTCTTGATTTAGGAATTGAACATGAGTGGTGGGCTTCCTGTGCTCTAAGGAATGTCAGCACTTCTGGGAAACCAGCTCTCTCCTGGTACTGAGTATGGAGCCCTGTGTATGGGATCAGCTTCGTGGCCTCAGAAGGAAACCAGAAG
Source organism: Rhynchomys soricoides (assembly GCA_019843965.1). Taxonomy (NCBI): domain Eukaryota; kingdom Metazoa; phylum Chordata; class Mammalia; order Rodentia; family Muridae; genus Rhynchomys; species Rhynchomys soricoides. The sequence continues at coordinate 593,629 of JADRCH010000872.1, read as the reverse complement.
GTCACTCCTCAGTCCCTGTGTCCCGAGGGTTCTGGACGGGCCTCTCTGAGCAGAGGTGCTGGCCTTAAGCCCTGATCACAGGCTTGTCCACACTCCTGGGAGTGTATCTCTTTCCCTGTGCTATTTTGGTATGGAGCATTGAGTCACAGACCACAGGTGTAAACCAGAATGCTCCTGTCCCAGGCTGTTCCTCTGTCCCAGTTTCCTGCAGATTCCAGGCAGGTCCTGCTGAGCAGTGGCACCCATTTTACCTCCACTCATGGGCTTGTCCACACTCCCTGGATGCTAGCCTTCTCCCTGCACTATTGGTTATGCTGCTCTGTGGCACAGACTGGGGTCCCCGGCCACAGAAGGTGACCAGAAGGCTGCTATGCCAGGCTGCTTGTAGGTCCCTGTGTCCTAGAGTTTCCGGGCAGGTCCCTCTGAGCAGAGGTTTACCCTGCCTTACTACCTGATCACAGGGCTTGTCCACACTCCTGGGAGGGCAGCTCTTTCCTTGAGCTATTTGGGTATGGAGCCGCATGGCTCAGACCCTTTGTTAAGTTTTAATGGACACACATATACACACACACACACACACACACACACACACACACGTTAAAGAGACCATGCTTTTCTTTTCATTTCTTCAGATTGTTGCACTAAACCTGAACCAGGACAGTCTTAGAGGCAAGGACTCTATCACTTAGCCACACCAGTTGTATTATAGTACATTTCAATGTCAACTCCTTTAGGTTACTTGAAGCAAATTTACTGCTCATTTCTCATATTTTCCATGTGCTTTCCTCTTCACTGTGGCATTCTGGGGGTGAACCTGATTTCAGCTTTTCTCACCTCTGTCTGAGGCAGAGTTAAATTTGGAAACGAATAATACATCACAAGAGAAAGGGCATTCCAGGAAGTACGGGAAGGAACTTTCCTATGTAAAATGTTTTTGAAAAGTTACTGAATATTGACTCTAAAAACAGCCCTGGGTGTTGATTTATTTTGAAAGGAAATGTCAAAGAAGCATTTCCTTTTATGCCTAAGTTCCGTCCAAGTTTCACTGTGTATATAAATTTTGAAGTCCTAGGGTTTTCCATGTTTAGTTTTCTTTATTCTTAAACCCAAATACTGTTTTTTAATAGGATATTGCCTTGACCAGCTTTAAACGCTGCCTTATGTTGGAATCTTTGGGTGAAGTAGGGTGAATAAACTTGGATGAATGGCACACATGCTTTCATTCTGGTTCCATCCCAGTGCTGACTATTCCCAAGCAACGCCAAACATGGACATGGCTATTTATTTTGTACCCCATAACATTTCAAGAATACAAAATTTCTTTGTAGAATTTAAGTAAAATTTCCAGACACTAACATTTGCCAAGGAAAAAGAAATCACAACATTTAACACTCCCTTTGAGTTTGACAGGCACATTCTAAAACTCTGAGAATGAAGATATTATGAGTAAGAAATTGGCTAGAATTCAATCTCACTGTGGAAACACAAAAGCCAAGATGCAAAGGATAAAAACAAACAAATGTTGAGTAAATAGGGCTTGGGCTACAGAATTAAGTCAATATCAATTTTAAAACAAAGATATATTTCAACTTTACCTAGCATCTTTAGGAAGGTATAAACTAAGATAAGCAAAAGGCCATTGGATACTCTAGAGATGGTTATAGCACAGTCAGTGTTGTACAATAACAGATCAGACTATGAATTTAGTCAAACAAGTCAATTATGTCAACTGCTTGAACAATTAAATTAGAAAAATATCTAGATTATATATATGTACACAGCAGACACAGTTTCTGTTAGGCACTGATAAACATGCATTTCCTACTAATAATTATGGTTATAGTCAATTCTTTCAGAGCTATCACTAGAAGATATTCCAGTAATTTTTAAAAACCAACCACTGAAAAACTTAATCTGTGTTCCTATGTAAATTATGATGCCTATACAAGGATACTAGCAGGAGGTCTTGGAGATAAACAATTAATAAATACAATAAATTATCTAGACAGCATATCTGTCATAGGGAGGAACATGGGTCACCATCAATTAAAGGAGACAAGCCAATGGAACCACAGGTTGCACTAGTGTGCTTTGAACACACTGTGAGAGAAGAGTTTTAAAATATTAATGCTGCTATAAAGTAGCACAGGAAACTATCTTTCTCCTTTATCCTCCAGAAGCAACAGCATTGATCACATCTTGAATTTATGCCAGTGCAAGTAATTCCAACAAATAAAAGTAAACCTGCTTTTCTCCCTTCTTAATCCATCTGTCTACAGAAATAATGCATTCAGTCAGTTGTGTTGATTACTTTTCTGTTAATGTGACAAATAACTGAAAGAAACAGAATTTACTCCAGCTCATTATTTCACAGGCTTCAGTCCATGGTAATGGGTTTGGGGCTGCTGTGAGCAGAATCCCATTGTTGTAGAAATATTTAATCCCAACCCAGTGTTTCTACCCCACTAGTGACCATTTAGTTTCCAGATAAAAGACACACATAACCTTTATATTTACAATAAACTTTAATCAGCAGTAGAGCTAGAAAGCTATCTAACTTCTACATTATTAATACCTATTTCTTATTGATAAGCCTGAGTTATTACTTACTATGTTTCATCTGGATGCTCTTAACTCCAATTGACTAGCCCTCAGTGTCATGCTTTCCTTGACTCCTAATCCATGGAGTCGAATTCCTCTCTCCACCATCTTCTCCCTGGTGGTATACTCCAATTTCAAGGCTGCGAACAACAAGTCTTACCTATCTCAATTCTGCCCAGCTATAGGCTATAGGCATATTTATTCACCAGTAAGAAATAACTTGGGGACAAGGTCACATATTGAAACTTGGGTCTATACATGTGGACTCTCTGTTCTCTGGGGCAAACAGGTCTTGGGAGTCCATACTTAACATTACAGTACATATCAACAGACTAAACCTTAGCACATCATCATTATCAGAGCATTTGGAAGAGGGAGTTCACCTTACTTCAGAGAGCAAGTAGGAAGCAGAAGCAATGTGAAGTAGACTGAGCATGACACAGCACCAAGGGCATGTCCACACTACTCTACTTCCTCCACTGAGATATATCATATCATCTTTAAGTTTATCAGTGGAATCATATATATAATCTAATTGTCCTTGAAAATGGCCTCAACCATACATCCACAGGTATGCTTCATTCCTCTAAGATGTGGTATTAATCTTAACAATATTAACTATCAGAAGAATCAAGAGAATTGACAGAATAACAAATGATGAACCACACAGAAACTTCTGTCTCTGAAAGGATTTAAGTACAGATGAATTGTTTTACAGTTGTGACTTTCATTTATATTAAAATCTATATTACCTTCCCTTTCCTTTTGTTTAGTTGGTTTTGCTTGTTTTATTTTTTATTTTAAATTTATTTTCATTCATTGTATTTATTTACTGTTTATCTCTAGGATCTCATGTTATATCATTATAGCAATATAAAAAACTTTCAACTTTCAGAATTTCCAGTCTTCAAAAATTTAAACACTTTAACCATTCAATTTCTTTAAAAACAAACAAACAAACAAAACAAAACCCAAATCTCTGAAAAGCTCTCTTAAAATCCCTCTAAAATCCAAGGTCACTTATCTTTGGACTCATGTAAAATAAAAAGAAGTTATATACTTCTTAGAAGAGGGAAGTAGCAGCATATGGTACAATCTAAACAAAGCAAAACCAAACCCAACAATATGAATTAAATCTTGTAGCTCAGTGTCTAGCATCTGGGATTAATTTATGATCTTCTAGACCCCAAAGAGCTTGGGCTACTGAAATTTTCAATCACTGCCATTCACAGCACTCGTAACTAGTTTCATAGGTTATGCTGAGTCCACACTACAACAGTTGCTACCCTTCGTGGTGGTCCCATGGTCCTGGCATCGCCAAAATACCAAGGTCTCCAACTTCTCCAGTGGCCCCAGGTCTCTAATCAGGAATTCTGATCCTTCCACATGGTGAAAAGCCTCAGCCTCTGTCTATGAATCTTTCAATCCAGCAGCTTCTACTGCAACTGAGGTTTCATATCCACCAAAGGTTTCTCAATGTGGAAAGCCTCACCTGCACCTCATGGTTCTTTTATGCATTCAAAGAGATCACCACTACATGGGAAACTCTTACATACTATCAAGTTAAGGTTCCAGCATGAAATACACCCCGTGTACCCTTGGAACACAACTGCTGTGTATTGATCCTGAGAAATATTCACCTCTATCATAATGTGTGGGGCAGTGATCTGTGCAGGCAGTCTGGCATCTGGTTGAGTACAGGTTTAAAACTCTGGGAGACCCCTTAGAATCTTCAATGGCCCAGAAACATTATGCTAAGGATCCTGGGAGGTTTTTGGTTCCAGACACAGTCACATACCACACCCCCTCTGGTAGAGGCATGGCCACGCCCCCGGTAGAGGCATAGCCACACAGCCCTCAGCCATCCCCGTATTAATGAGACACATAGAGGTAAAGTCATGCCCCTTCCCAGTTACTATATCTGTCACTCCTCTAAGAAAGGGGCAGGGGTACAATTCCATTCATACCATTCTCCACATGATGAAAATAAACACCTTAGAATTATGGACTGTCTCTTCATCTGGACCTGCCGTGAGATCAGGCCTTCAATTAAGGATCCACTTCTAACCTCTCATCAAGGGAATCCCAGCACTCCCAGATGGTACCCATTTACCCAAGCCTATGCAGCTATCCTGGCACCCAAATCTGCAGAGACCAGGTCCCTGTGGGAACCCCAGCTGTGCTCCAGCTAGCCCGTCTGTGGCTCCCTGTGGTGACTGCAGTGCTCAAAGCTAGAGAATCCATGGAGATGGCTGCCCCACATTCCCAGCGAATGGCTCCTTCCCCCACCCATGGGCAGAGCCCACCAAAGGTTCCTACAGCCCCCACCTCCTAGTTGGACTGTATGGGAAGACATGCTGTCATTTGCTGCATGTCTGTTGTCCCACTCAGAGCCACAGCACCCCCGGACACACAGGTGGGGCTTCTTTCCACTGTGCCAGGCTTGTTCCAACAATGATGGTCTTTTCAAAATTACATACAGTATCATATATCAAATATGCAATCCTATTATAATCTTATGCTTCCCTCTGAAAATCTACAAGCAAGCCTTTATAGTCTACATTGCTCTCAGCATTATCTTCCAAGTACTCACATCTCAATAAGCTCTGAATACATGAAGGTTTTTATATCACAAAGTTCCAAAATCCTTTATACTTCTTTTCAATATGTCACAGTCAGGTCTCACACTTGTACAAGTTTCTCTCCTAGTTTCCTTCATATTGCTGTGATAAACTCGTGATCAATAGTGAATTGGTGAGGAAAGGGAGTACTTAACATCAAATACTAAAGCCATTGTGAAGGGGAGTTAGGACAGGACCTCAAGACAGTATCTGAAGCAGAGCTTATGAAAGAATTCTCCTTATTGGCTTGGTTATGATGGCTCATTCAACCTGCTTTCTTATATAAACCAGGAACACCTGCTTATGGATTGTACTGCCCACAGTTTGTTTGGTCCTTCCACAACACAGGCTTGCCACAGTCTAATCTAATGGAGGTATTTTTCACAAGAAATTGTTGCTGTCTACTCTTCTTTTTTTTTTTTATTTCTTTTACTATTTTCTTTTTCTTATTTTTTAATTTTATTTTTTTCCACTTTATTTACATTTCAAACGTTTCCCCTTTTCCAGATCTCACCTTTGGAACCTCCCCATTCCCTTCACACTACCCCTGCCACTATGGGGGTATTCCCACACCCACCCAATCTCATCATTCCTCCTTGGCATTCTCTTATAATGGGGGATCTAACACCCTCAGGCCCAAGGGCCGCTCTTCTCCCTGATGGCTAACAAGACCCTCCTTTGCGGCATTTGTGGCCAGCACCATGGGTCCCTCCATGAGTATTCTTTAGTTGGTGGATCAGTCTCCAGAAGTATAGGGGGATCAGACCAGTTGCCACTTTCACTACATCCCTGGGGCTGGACACCCCCTCAGTTCCTTCAGTCATTTATCCAAGTCCCCCATCTGGGACCTCACACACAGTACTACTGTTGCTGTGAAGTGACCCTTGGGCATTTTGAACTTTTGGGCTAATAACCACTTATCAGTGAGTATATGCCATGTTCATTCTTTTGAGACTGCATTAACTCACTCAGGATGATATTTTCAAGTTCCATCCATTTGTCTGCGAATTTCATTTAGTCATTGTTTTTAATAGCTGGGTAGTATTCCATTGTGAAAATATACCACATTTTCTGTATCCATTCCTCTGTTGAGGGGCATCTGGGTTGTTTCCAGTTTCTGACTATTATAAATATGGCATATGAACATAGTGAAACATGTGTCTTAATTACATGTTGGAGCCTCTTCTTGGTATATGCCCAGGAGTGGAATAGCTGGGTCCTCAGGTAGTATTATGTTCATTTTTCTGAGGGTCCACCAAACTGATTTCCAGAGAGGTTGTATCAGCTTGCATATTCATAAGCAATGGAGGAGTGTTCCTCTTTCTCCACATGCTTGCCAAGATCTGCTGTCACCTGAGTTATTGATCTTAGCCATTCTGACTGGTGTGAGGTGGAATTTCAGGGTTGTTTTGATTTGCATTTCCCTGATGAGTAAGGATGTTGAACATTCCTTTACCTGCTTCTCAGTCATTTGAGATTCCTCATTTGAGAATTCTCTGTTTAGGTCTGTTCCCCATTTTTTGATAGGGTTATTTGGATATCTGGAGTCTAGCTTCTTGAGTTCTTTGTATACCTTGAATATTAGCCCTCTATCGGATTTAGGATTGGTAAAGATCTATTCCCAACCTGTGTTTTGCCATTTTGTCCTATCCTACTACAAAATCCTATATACAACAAAATTGAAAAATCTGGAGGAAATGGAAAAGTTTCTAGGGAGATACCAATTACCAAAGTTAAATCAGGATCAGATAAACCATCTAAACAGCTCCACAATCCCCACAGAAATAAAAACAGTCATTAACAGTCTCCCAACCGAAAATTCCCAGGACCAGATGGGTTCAGTGCAGAATTCTATTAGACCTTCAAAGAAGACCTAATACCAATATTCTTCAATCTATTCCACAAAATAGAAACAGAAGGACCACTACCCAATTCCTTCTATGAAGCCACAGTTACATTGATACCAAAGACCCACAAAGACCCAACAATAAAGAAAACTTCAGACCAATTTCGCTTATGAATATCGATGCAAAAATACTCAATAAAATTCTTGCAAACTGAATCCAAGAACACATCACAATGATCATTCACCATCATCAAGTAGGCTTCATCCCAGGGGTGCAGGGTTGGTTTAATACCCAGAAATCCATCAATGTAATCCACTACATAAACAAACTCAAAAAAATAAAAAAAGAAAGAAAGAAAGAAAGAAAGAAAGAAAGAAAGAAAGAAAGAAACTTCATGGTCATTTCGTTAGATGCTGAAAAAACATGTGATAAAATTCAATATCCTTTCATAATAAAAGTCTTGGAATGATAAGGAATTCAAGGAGCATACCTAAAAATAGTAAAAGCAATACCAGTGGCCAACATCAAACTAAATGGAGAGAAACTGGAAGCAATCCCACTAAAATCAGGTACTAGGTAAGGCTGCCGTCTCTCTCTCCCTATCTATTCAATATAGTACTTGAAGTTCTAGATAGAGCAATTAGACAACAAAAGGAGGTCAAATGGATACAAATTGGAAAGAAATAAATCAAAATATCACTTTTTGCAGATGATATGATGGTATACTTAAGTGACCTGAAAAACTCCACCAGAGATCTGCTACAGCTGATAAACAACTTCAGCAAAGTTGACTGATACAGAGTTAACTCAAACAAATCAGTAGCCTTACTATAGTCAAAGGATAAACAGGCTGAGAAAGAAATTAGGGATATGACATCCTTCATAATTGTCACAAACAATATAAAATATCTTGGTGTGACTCTAACCAAACAAGTGAAAGATCTGTATGACAAGAATTTCAAGTCTCTGAAGAAAGAAATCGAAAAAGACCTCAGAAGATGGAAAGATCTCCCATGCTCTTGGATTGGCAGGATTAATATAGTTAAAATGATCATCCTGCCTAAAGCAATTTTCAGTTTCAGTGCAATCACCATCAAAATCCCAACTCAATTCTTCATAGATTTAGAATGAGCAATTCTCAATTTCATATGGAATAACAAAAAACCCAGGATAGCAAAAACTTTTCTCAACAATAAAAGGACTTCTGTGGGAATCAGCCTCCCTGATCTCAAGCTGTATTACAGATCAGTACTGATAAAAACTGCATTGTATTTGTACTGTGACAGGCAGGTTGAGCAATGGAATAGAATCGAAGACCTAGAAATGATGCCACACTCTTAAGTTCACTTGATCTTTGACAAAGGAGCTAAAAGCATCCAGTAAAAAAAAAGACAGCATCTTCAACAAATGGTGCTGTTTCAACTGGCTGTCTACATGTAGAAGATTGTGAATTGATCCATTCCTATCTCCCTGTACAAAGCTCAAGTTCAAGTGGATCAAGGAACTCTACATAAAATCAGATACACTGAATCTAATGGAAGAGAAACTGTGGGAAAGTCTTGAACAAATGGGCACAGGGGAAAAGTTCCTGAACAGAACACCAATGGCTTGTGCTCTAAGATCAAGAATTGACAAATGGGACCTCATAAAATTACAAACTTTCTGTAAGACTTTTTTATTTTTCTTTTAGCATGACCCCAGCCAGTTCTCAGGCTGAGGCAGGTTTATTTTTTCCCACTCTCCTTTTATTCCATTTTAATTATATGCAAGTAATAAGGTCAATTCTAGGTTAAGCAATAAGCAAGACAATAAACACAAATTGTCAAGGAACAAGCAAAGCAAGAAACATGTCCTGTGATCATTCCTGTGATCACTCCCATGATCAATGTTTCTAAGGGCTTATCAGGATGACCAAGATATCTAAGCCTACTTCCCTGTGCTTGTCCTAAGTCATATTCTTGCCTGAAGGTTACTTCTTTGTTCTAACCTAAAATTAGATTCCTTCCTGAAGCCCACTTCCATGTCCTGGCCCAATGTCAAATTCCTGCCAATTGGCCCCCAAAGTGTTCCATATCTCCCCCCCTCTTTTTTTTTATTTCATAAACAAGACTGTGCTTGTCCTAGGTCATTCTGACAAGAATGCCTTCCTTACCTGTCATGGAATATGCATTATCACAAGCAATGCACTTCTGTCTTAGGTTAGTAAGGTTCTGTGCAGGACTTACCCATTATTGTCTGCTAGCTGTTAAATTAATAACTTTGACTGGGGGTTCTTTTTTAGTTTCAAGCCACATATTTTGGCCACCAAAATACTGATGTTGTTGAAGACAACACATCACAATGGACATGAATAAAAGTATTCGCAGGACAAGAAGAGCTAACATGATCTAGCTATAAATGCCATTCTTGAAACTTGACTGAGATAAAAATACTGAGCTCAGGCCACAAATAATTTTATCAGCAATATGTTCAGCACCAAAACTTAGTGGAGCAGTATTCTTTAAATTCATAATCTCACCATGCAAAGTTAAAACATCCAGCGAGGTATTAGAATTGGGCAAATACCCTGCAAGTGCATTTGAACATTTTCCCAATTATAGTGACTGTCATTAAAATTTTAGAAGTAATACAAATCCATTGATATTTAGCATGACACTCAAGATGCTAACTCAGGGCTGGATTCATTCAGACAACAACATGTGGCATGTGCCAACCCAGGGAAACAGGTCTCTAAAGATACCTCTAAATTGGATAATACTTTGTATAATGCTTATCCTAGAAACTACACTTATCAAAGATAGGATTTAGGGCAGTGTCTCTTTGGTGATGTATTAGAGGTTGAACCACTGTGTATTCATATGCAAGAACTAGCAGCCAAATTTTGTAGCATGGGGGTGATGTGCTTGGTGTTGATTTTAGAGAGACTGGAAGTTTGTTGGAGGTTGAGTTTTGCCTTCCACAGTTATGGTTGTGCTCTGGTGTTGCAAGAGAAATTATAGTTAAGCTGCCAGTTTTCCATTGGCTGCATTTTAAAGTTTAATCACAGGCTTAGGATTCTAACTCACACATATTTGTAATTAAGAAAAACATCAAGCATGTGAGATTGTTGCAGGGTCTGGGAAGGGTTGATGAGGCTATGGAACTTGTGGGGGCATTGCAGCCTGGCTTGCCTACTCTAACTACCATTCCAAGAAATACATATAGAATTATTATGGATTTGGAGGATTGTTTTTATACTTTTCCATTACATCCTACTGACTATAAAAGATTTGCATTTAGTGTGTCTGCTTGTAATGTTAAAGAACCCATGAAATGATATCATTGGAAAGTTTTGGCTCAAGGAATGGCTAATAGCCCTATATTATGTAAAGTATTTTATCACGGTTTAAATATAAGAAGTTGGGATTTTTAATCTTTCAGTGTATGTTATTCATTCCATAGATGGTACTTTATTAGCTGAACCCTCTGAAGGAATTTTACCATAAGCATTTGGTCTTATTCAATGAGCTTGCAAAGTTTGGAGTAGTTGATGCTCCAGAAAAGATTCAAAGGAGGAATTTTTTTCAATATCTGGGACATTAGTTATATTTTAAACAAATTGTCGTATAGAAAATTCAAATAAGGAAAAATAATTTACTTACTTTAAATGATTTTCAAAAGTTGTTAGGAAATATTAATTGGCTTAGAAGCCATCTTAAGCTTACCACAGTAAAACTTAAACATATGTTTGATATTCTCAAAGGGGATAAAAATCCTTGTTCTGCTCCACAATTAACTAACATGGGATGATTAGCTTTGCCAGAAGTAGAGGAAGCTATTACCTGACAATAGATACATTATGTAGAATATGAGCAATTGTTGGCTGTTTGTGATCTTACTACATTCTTCTCGTGTGCTCACAAAAGTTCTTTGGCAAAAGAGAACATTAATGTGGATTCATCTACAATGAAATTTTTTTTGGTTTTTAGGTTGTTGGTTTTTTTTTTAAATTTTTTATTAGATACATTCTTTATTTATGTTTCAAATGTTCTTTCCTTTCCTGATTTCCCTTCAGAAAAACCCCTATCACCTCTCTGCTCTTCCTGCTTCTATAAGGGTGTTCCCCAGCCACCCACCCATTCCCACTTCCCTGTCTTGGCATTCCCCTACACTGGGGCAATCCCATCAACAATAGAAGAGTGTTCCTCTATCTCCATATCCTAGAAAGCATCTGCTATCACCTGAGTTTTTGATCCTAGCCATTATGACTGCTATGAGGTGGAATCTCAAGGTTGTTTTGATTTGCATTTCCCTGAAGACTAAGGATGTTGAACATTTCTTTAAGTGCTTCTCAGACATTCTTGTTTTCTCAGTTGAGAATTCTCAGTTTAGCACTATACCCCATTTTTTGATAGGGTTATTTGTTTCTCTGGATATTAACTTCTTGAATTCTTTGTATATATTGGATATTAGTCCTCTATGGGATGTAGGGTTGGTAAAGATCTTTTCCTAATCTGTTGGTTGCATAAGGCATTAGTGTTCTGTTTTGGGAAATTATCCCCTGTGCCCATGTGTTTGTGGCTTTTCCCCCACTTTCTCTTTTATTAATTTCAGTGTATTTGGTTTTATTTGAAGGTTCTTGAACTAGTTGGAATTGAGCTTTGTAAAAGGAGGTACGAATGGATCGATTTTGCATTCATGTTGACCACCAGATGAACCAGAACCATTTGTTAAAAATGCTGTCTTTTTTCCACTGGATGGTTTTAGCTTTTTAAAATCAAGTGACCATAGGTGAGTGGGTTCAATTCTGGGTGTTCAATTCTGTTCCATTGATCTACCTGCCTGTCTCTGTACCAGTACCACAGTTTTTATCACTATTGCTCTTAATACAGCTTGAGGTCAGGGATGGTGAATCCCCCAGAAGATCTTTAATTGTTGAGAATAATGTTTGCTATACCAGGATTTAATTATTACAAGTGAATTTTCAAATTGCTCTTTCTAACACTATGAAGAATTGAGATGAATTTTGTTGGGGATTGCATTGAATCTGTAAATTGCTTTCGGCAAAGGGGACATTAACCCTGCCAATCCATGAGCATGAGAGATCTTTCCATCATCTGAGATCTTCTTCGATTTCTTTCTTCAAAGACTTCAAGTTCTTGTCATACAGATATTTCACTTGCTTGGTTAACATCACATCAAGTTATTTTATATTATTTGTGACTATTATGACGGGTATCCTTTCCCTTATTTCTTTCTCAGCCTGTTTATCCTTTGAGTATAAGAAGGCTACAGATTGCTTTGAATTAATTTTACACCCAGCACATTTGCTGGAGTTGTTTTTCAGGTTTAGGAGTTCTCTGGTGGAATTTTTGGTGTCACTTAATCACACTATCATATCATCGGCAAATAATGAGCTTTTTAAATTCTTCCTTTCCAATTTGTATCCCTTTGACCTCCTTTTGTTGTCTAATTTCTCTGGCTAGAAATTAAAGTACAATATTGAATAGATAGGGAGAAAATGAGTAGCCTTTTCTAGTCCTTGATTTTAGTGGGAGTACTTCAAGTTCCTTTTTATTTACTTTGATGTTGGCTACTGGTTTGCTGTATATTGCTTTTTTTATGTGTAGGTATAGGCCTTGAATTCCTGATCTATCCAATACTTTTATCATGAAGGGGTGTTGGATTTTGTCAAACACTTTCTGAGCATCTAATGAAATGACCATGTGATTTTTTTCCAATTGGTATTGTTTATATAGTTGATTACATTGATGGATTTCCATATATTGAACCATCCTTGCAACACTGGAAGGAAGCCTACTTGATCATGATAGATGATCGTTTTGATGTGTTCTTGGATTCTGTTTGTGAGAATTTTATTGAATATTTTTGCATAGATAATCATAAGGGAAATTGGCTGGAAGATCTCTATCTTTGTTGGATATTTGTGTGGTTCAGTTATAAGCTTAATTGTGGCTTCCTAGAACAAATTGGGTAGTGTTCCTTGTGTTTCTATTTTGTGCAATTGTTTGAGGAATATTGGTTCTGGGCCTTCTTTGAAGTTCTGGTAGAATGCTGCACTAAATCCAACTGGCCCTGGGCTTCTTTTTGGTTGAGAGGTTTTTAATAATTTCTTCTATTTCCTTATGGGATATGGACCTTTTTAGATAGTTTACGTGGTCTTGATTTAACTTTGGTATGTGGTATCAGTCTAGAAAATTGTCCATTTTATCCAGATTTTCCAGTTTTGTTGAATATAGACTTTTGTAGTAGGATCTGATAAATATTTGCATTTCCTCAGCTTGTGTTGTTATGTCTCTCTTTTCATTTCTGATTTTGTTAATTTCAACACTGTCTCTGTGTTCTCTGGTTAGCCTGTATAAGTGTTTATCTGTCTTCTTGCTTTTCTAAAAGAACCAGCTCCTGGTCTTGTTAACTTTTTTTATAGTTCTTTTAGTTTCTACTTGGTTGACTTCAGCCCTGAGTTAGATGAGTTCCTGCCATGTACTCCTCTTGGGTGTTTTTGCTTTATTTGCTTCTTTTTGTTCTAGAGATTTCAGATGTGCTATCAAGATACTAGTGTTTTCTTTCTCCACTTACTTTTTGGAGGCACTCAGAGCTGTAAGTTTTCCTCTTAGCACTGTTTCCTTTGTGTCCCATAAGTTTGGGTATGTTGTGTATTCATTTTCACTGAATTCTAAAAAGTCTTTTATTTCTTTCCTTATTTCTTCCTTGACCAAGTTATCATTGAGTAGAGCATTGTTTAGCTTCCATGTGAATGTAGGCTTTTTATTGTTTTTATTGCTATTGAAGATTAGTCTTAGTCTGTCATGATCTGATAGGATGCATGGGATTACTTCAATCTTGTATCTGTTGAGGCCTGTTTTGAAGAAGGTAACATGAGGTGCAGAGAAGAAGGTATATTCTTCTGTTTTACAGTGAAATGTTTTGTAGATATCTATTAAATCCATTTGGTTCAGCCGAGTAGTGGTGGCGCACACCTTTAATCCTAGCACTTGAGAGGCAGAGGCAGGCAGATTTCTGAGTTCGAGGCCAGCTTGGTCTACAGAGTGAGTTCCAGGACAGCCAGGGCTACACAGAGAAACCCTGTCTCAAAAAAAATTCCCTTTGGTTCATAACGTCTGTTAGTTTCCCTGTGTCTCTGTTCAGTTTCTGTTGATGAGACTGGGGTATTTAAATTTCCCACTACAATTATGGGAGGTGCAATGTGTGCTTTGAGCTTTAGTAAAGTTTCTTTTATGAATATGAATGCCCTTGCATTTGGAGCATAGATGTTCAGAATTGAGAGTTCTTCTTGGTAGATTTTTCCTTTGATGCACATGAAGTGTCCTTCCTTATCTTTTTTGAAAACTTTTGGTTGAAAGTTGTTTTTATTTGATATTAAAATGGCTACTCAATGTTTCTTAGGACCATTTGCTTGGAAAAATTGTCTCTGTCACTGAGGTGCAATTCCTTTATGCAACAAAATGTTGTGTCCTATTTACATATCCAGTCTGTTAGTCTACATCTTTTTATTTGAGAATTGAGCTCATGATGGGCAGTTCAGGTTGCATGGTAACTTGGTGTCTTATTGTCAAATGTTCAGGTTCCACTAAGTCCCAAAAGCAGGCCAAGAGCTGTTTTTCAAAGGGGGAATAATTGTCTGCAGATGATGGTAGAGATTTGCTCCAAAATCCCAAAATTCTTTTCTGTGACTTACCTGCAGGGGCCTGCCAGAGGCTCCAAACAGCATCTTTATCTGCCAGTGTCACCTCAATTACCATCGGGTCTGCTGGATCATATGGTCCAAGTGGTAGAGCTGCTTGCACAGCAGCCTGGACCTGTTTAAGAGCCTTCTCTGGTTCCAAGATCCACACAAAGCTAGCAGCTTTCAGAGTTACATGGTAAATGGGCCTGAGTAACACACCCAAGTGAGTAATGTGTTGTCTCCAGAATCCAAATAGACCCACTAAATGCTGTGCTTCTTTGTTGGTGGTGGGAGGGGCCAGGTGTAATAATTTACCTTTTACCTTAGAAGGAATATCTCTGAATGCCCCACATCATTGGATTCCTAAGAATTTCACTGAGGTAGATAGTCCTTTAGTTATTGTTGGATTTATTTCCTATCCTCTGATATGCATATGTGTTACCAATGAGTCCAAAGTGCTTGCTACTTCCTGCTCACTTGGTCCAATCAGCATAATGCCATCAACATAGTCCATCAATGTGATGGTTTGTGGAAGAGATAAATTATCAAGATCACTTCTAACTAAGTTATGACACAGGGCAGGAGAGTTAATATATCCTTGAGGCAAAACTGTAAAGGTATACTGCTGGCCTTGCCAACTAAAAGCAAATTGCTTCTGCTGGTCCTTATGGACAGGTACTGAGAAATAGGCATTTTCTAGATTAATAGCTGCATACCAGATCCCAGGAGATGTGTTAATTTGCTCAAGTAATGAAACTACATCTGGCACAGCAGCTGCAATTGGAGTTACTACCTGATTTAGTTTCCAATAGTCAACTGTCATTGTTAAAGGGAGATGTTAAAGGGAGATGTTGTTGAAGCCACCACCCCGGCATCTTTCAAGTCCTTGATAGTGACAGCTATTTCTGCAATTCCTCCAAGAATATGGTACTGTTATTGATTCACTATTTTCTTTTGCAGAGGGAACTCTAACATCTTCCATTTGGCCTTTCCGACCACAATAGTCCTCACTCCACATGTCAGGGAACCAATGTGAGGATTCTGTCAGACATCAGTCAAAACTTCATTAATCTCCTGTACTCAATAAGTCCCTATTTTAATTGGAGGGCCACAATATTTCTTGAGCTCTCCTGCAATCAGCACCAATTCAGAACCAGTATGGAATATACCCCAGAAAGTCTGTTTATTTCCTTTCCTGCAATGTACAGTTATCCTTGTAAAAGACAGTAGGTCCCTCTGGGAAATGAATGGAAAAAGACTAAAAGCAAAACTTTTAGGTGTCTTACAGGATCCTTTCTCAGGGGAACCTGGCCACCCCTTCATTCAAGGGGTTCTGGGTCTGAAAACTGACTCAAGTCTGGAAATTGATTCACTGGCCGAGATTGCCTTTTTCTGTGATCCAATGTAGCCTTTATTTCTTTTGTTTGAGAATATTTCCATTTATACAGATCAAACAGCTATGCAGTAGGCTTCCCATCTATTTCTTGCCTGTAACCATGACTGATTAGCCAGTACCAAAGGTCCAAATGAGTCATGCCATTATAAAGTTGACTTCTGAGTTGACCATTATGGAATATATCATTATAAATGTTGTTTTGTCTACGCTGTCCATTTCACCTTGTCTACAATCACCTTGTCTCTATTGACTCAATGCTGCCACCTGGACCTTGTTACTTCAGGGCTCAATTAATCTCATTGAATTTAATTCATCTAATTGAGCAGCAGCATCTCCAACCCTAACGTCTTGCACAAGGAAAAGGGCCAAAACAAAACTTCTCAAATATGCTAGTGCCCCTCTCACCAGCTTGTGTCTTATAAGATTGGTGACACGCATACCTTCTGAACCTTCCCATTGTGGAGGATTAGGATTTACTCAAAATATCCACTCTAACATTGCAATTTCCCTGAGCCTTAAAATCCCTTCATCAACATTAAGCCAAGGAATATCAGGCATCTCCAACTCCTTTTCAGTAGGCCATCTTTTGATAAACACTTCAGCCAACTATTCAAACAAACTTCTGACACCTTTTTAAACTGTGCAATTTTCCATATTAAACCTAGAATCTCAACTCCAAGGGCCCATGTCAATAAACTTAGCCTTACCTAGTTTCATATTCCTTCTACCATTATTGCATACACTTAAAATCAATTCCCACACATATTCCCCAGACTTCTGCTGTAATGAATTACCAAACTAATTAATCTTCTTAGTAGTATAGCATACTTCCTCATGGATGACACTTTCTACCTCTCCTCTGGGGCCTGTTATCCTTGAGTCTGTTTATAGATCTAGAAGCAACTATTAGAGGGCCTTGAGAAATATCAATATTGTCTTGTGTGTTATTTTCTTCAGTGAAAGTCACTGCTGGTTTATCACACACTGAGGGATTAATTTGCTCATCTGGAAAAGGCATTATTTCAAGGGGTTAGGTTGAGGGTATAATTTCCTCAGGTTTGGCAAACCCTTGAGAATCTGACAGTTCAAAATTCTCAGCTTCAACATGGTCCTACCACACATCCCTATCCAAAGTTATAGGAGTCCATTCTTTGCCAATTAATGCCCTTACTTTAATTGCTGACACCCTCTGAGGCTGAGACTTGAATTTTCACTGTAATTCAACCAATCTTATAATGAGGGCTTTGGTTTGATTTTCTGCAACCTGAGCTGTATGGTTGCTTGGAAAAAAGTTTCTCTTCAAGGACACACTTAGCAACTTTTAGATTGGTTACTTGCTTCTGGATCCATTCAATTTTATCATACAACTCCTTCTTTTCCTTCATATGTTTTCCAGAGAAGCTAAGAACAACCAGCCAGCAAAGTAATTTTCAATTTTTTTCCCCAACTTGTAGAAAATTTTGTATATGCAATCAACTAATTCATCAAGATACTCAAAGGTGTTAGCTTGTTTAAGCTTGAAATATGTTTTCAACCATGGGTCTTCAATATTCTCCAAGCTCCCAGGAGAGAGCATATCTGAGAGGTTTATGCAGTTGAAGGTGCTAGGGAATTATTAAACCAACACCAGATTCTTAAAATATTCATTCTTATACTTCTACTTTCTGCCCCTCTAGAACCACTCCCAGTACCAACTTCTGTATTAGTCAGCATTCTCTAAAGTCACAGAACTATGGGTAGTCTCTATACAGTAAAGGAATTTGTTTATGACTTATAGTCTGTAGTTTAACTCCCCAACAATGGTCAGCAGCATAATGGAAGTCCAAGGATCTAGCAATTGCTCAGTCCCACTAAGAAAGTTGGTGAAGAAGACAGAATCTTCCTTCTTCCAACGTCCTTATGGAGATCTCCAGAAAAAGGTGTGGGCCAGATTAAAGGTATGTACCACCACACCTGGATCTGGGACTTGCTTTGTCCCAGGCTGACCTTGAACTCAGAGATTTCCTTGCCTTAGTCTCCTGGGATTAAGTGCATGTACTACTTTGCCTGAGCCTAAGCTTTTCATGGCCACTATGACTCAAGATCTCCATGCCACGATCCAGGTCAGAAATTTGTGTTGAATCACAGGTGAGCCTTCTAATTCTGGATTATAATGTACTCCAGTTATAGACAAGTTCACAATCAGTAATAGCCACTACAGAGTGGTACTACTTGAAAGAATTAGAAGGTATGAACATCTTGGAGTAAGTATGTCAGTGAGAGTGAACTTTGAGGTTTCAAAAAAGCCCGTGTAAAGCCCAGAGTCTGTAATGCTGCCTGTGGATCCAGATGTAGGACTCTCTGTTACTTCTGAAGCACCATGTCTGCCTGTGTTTTACAGTGTTTCCTTCCATCATAGAAATGGACTAAAGTTCTGAATCTGTAAACAAACACCGAGGTAAATGTTTTCTTCCATGAGAATTACCATTGTTGTGGTATCTCTATACAGCAATAAAACACTGATTGAGACCTACATATATGAAAACATGTATCTTATGTGTGTGGTGTGCTGTGTGTGTGGGTACATGCACTCACATGTGTGTATTTCAGGGCTAATAATTTGCTACTAGACAACTAATTAGTATGATCTTTTCTGAGGAAGACTATTTCTTAGCATTCCCTAGTTTCCTATAGTTTTTGTATGGGATTCAGACCTTGGAGGGCTTGCCCATATCGACGCTAGTATTTCTATTCGTGTCATACTTATTCAGTTATTAAGGTAGCCATGTTGGTAAGAATTATGGGTATAGCTTCTGGCATTCCTTACGACCAAGCAAAGTTCAATGTTGTGGAACACAGTGCCATCTACCCTTAAGTAAAAAGTTCTCCAGTGCATAATATGGGTGTCTGTACATAAAGTTAATTTAAGTAATGTGACAGCTATGGCTATGTCATTCTGGCTACACGTCTCCAGGACACAGTCTGGCAAGCACACTGTGCTGTGACATGATAGATTTTGAAAGACGTCATGTTTTAATTAGTCACCTTTGTCATCTCTTTGGTTTTAGATTTGCGCAGATGGCCATGCTTCATTCAGGGAGCTAAAAGAAATACAAAAATTCTATATTAATAAAAGTACACAATCTAGACCAAAAGTTCTTATCTTCACACCTATGTTTTTTTCTTTTTCATGCATACCAATGTAGTGTGACAATGGGGTAATTTGTCAATAAAGTGAAAACATTACCTGAGCTTTCATGCACAGCTCTGTGCAATCCATTACTATAAGTTGACTTTCAATGAACTAAGTAGTACAGAGACCAGTTGGGAAATGCAGAGTCAAAATAGTTTTGTGTCTCCTCTCACCACCATGGCAGCTTTATCTTATGACATGGCATTATTTCATCTGATCTATGTAGGTATTCTGGGCCCCATATTTCATTCAAGGTTGTGTTTGTTGGAAACATACCCTCCATGTTTCAGTAGTCTAATATTGCTATTGAGTTTTGTTTCCCTAGTTGAGCTTTCTGGTTCACTTCTGGGATATTGCTATTGATTGTGTGGAAAATTATCTCCTTGGGCCAGCAAATTCATCTGAACATAGCAATGCTTGCCTTCATACCTAGAAAGAGCATGTAATGTCTAATGAAAAGAGAAGTGAATTAAAGGGAAATGTGTTTATATATTTTTTTAATAGAGTAGTCAAGGGTGCTTATAGGATACCCATATATATACATGTAGATGAATGCAAGCCAGAAAATCATGACTTAATATACAAACAAAAACTGTCAATGCTGAGGACATTATTATGCTGAGTATTTGACTGTACTTAATGAAGCTTAGAGTTGCCTTAAACTGTATGCTTTTAATTGGTATAAGCACCTAACTTGAATATGAATAAAACATACTGGATATTCTGACAAATCTCTAATTATAACATTTAGTTTTCATGTAGCAAATCACTAACCGGCAAATATATATATGCAGAATGGATACTTAAGTATCCATTCCTCAGTTTAAAGTGTGAGGTCAAGGCTGATAATGTCCAGCCCCATGCATTAATGTAATTCTAAAACTTGCAAGATTATAATACTATTGACATTTTTTTCTTCTCTTCTTGATTACAAACTCACTTGAACCTGCTCCCTCCACAATGTAGAATTCTAAGTACTTCATTTTCTTTTATTGGTAGGTTTATAAAAAATGAACATATCTCTAAATAATGTTATGTAGTTTTGTGAGCTAGTTCTTGAAGTTTGTATTCTCATTAGATCTTACTATATCATTATGCAACTTATTCCATTCATTCCATGTCCTTCTGGGGATGTCACTCTTTTATTTTTGTGCAAATTGTGAGCTATAATTATATCCCCCATTTATATATATCAAATAATAATCATTTATACTTTCCATCTAGTTTTTTTCATTTTTCAAAGTATTGGTTGTCTCGCAGAATTCACCTTCTTTACAATCTTAATATTTTTATTTTTGTTACATTTTATATATGTTACATTTTTGCTTTCAAATTTATTTTTCTCATAAATTCGTAAGTTGAAGAGGGGAGCTATAGTTTAGTTATGGGGTAATTGCTTAGCATGCTCTATGCTCTGGGATCAGAAAGTTTAAGTAATTTATCTATCTTTGTATCTATCTATCATGTATCTATGTATCTATGTATCTATCATCTATCTATCTATCTATCTATCTATCTATCTATCTATCATCTATCTATGCAACGAAGTGTAATACTTCCCACTTTGATCTGACTCTCTGTTATATACTTGTGGCTTTGCTTTGCCCGATTCTCATTGTCTGAGTTTTTAAGTATCTTAAAACATTATTTCTTTTTTTGTTCTGGGCTGCTCAGAAGTGTGGTTTTGTTTTCACTTTTCATGATTGATTTTCTTCTTTCATTTCTATTGATTCTAAATTCTACTGCTTTGTGCTCAAAGAACATGAGCTGCATTATGATCTTTCCCTGGAATATGCTGAGACAGTTTTATCAACACGAATAACTGGAATTTATAAATGCTACAGAGGTACTTGGAAACAGCGTTTAATCTTCAGTCCAGAGAAAGGGCATACAGTATAGACTAATATATATTTTCAATGGATAAAGTTTATTGAATATGCTTTTACATATTATATATTATAGTCCTTTGTGATTAATAGATTATTACTAAAACCTTACAATGTGTTAATTTATTTATTTATTCTTATAATCCTTTCAAAGGATGTATTACACTTTAAGGTAACATATTCTTTATATTAACTCATCATCAATTCACCCATCCATCCATCCATCCATCCATCCATTATCTTCTGGGTTTTTTTGGTTTTTGGTTTTTGGTTGGGTTTTTTTTGTCTTTTTATGAAACTTACCAGCATTGATGCTTCTGTTTTCAGGCTATTATTAAATAAAACAATAATCAATTGAACACAGTAGTTCAGTGCCACAGAAGCAAGTACATTGACTATAGTTACCAGATGACACAGTAGAAATTTTAAGCATGAGGAACATCAATTCCTCTGGAGGCACAGTGCTTGATGGTGTGAGGCTTTATCACTATTTATAATGGTGCATGGTCTGTAACATAAAATAGTTTTTGATTTGGTGTTTGTTTTGTAAATCAGATTTGTTTGCTAGAATTTCCTATGTAGTATATTCAGACCATGTTGACTCTGACAAAAAATTACAAAAAGTGGAACCATAACTAACATGAATGCTATGCAGTCTGTATTTAGCTCATGCAAAACTTAGAACTGTTAAATTTCTCATGCTATTTGGTTTTGATTTAAGTGCTTGGCAAGAAGCATAAGTCTGTTGTAGCTTTGGATTTCACTTAACAAGCTTTGTCTTTGTAAGCCATATTTTTGTCTTTTTATATTGAATGTGATTATATGTATATTAAATTATTTTTTAACATTTTATAGTGTGCTTTAATTTATTCTTTTTCTGGCTACTTCCTCCTTTCTCTTCTCTTTTGGCTGTTACTTCTGTTTGGATTTTTCATTAAGTTCTTAAAATATGTGTGTTTGTTTTAAGAATTGAATAATATGTTAGTTATATTTAAGTATAAATTGAAATATCTTTTAAATTCCAGAAAAATTCAAGATCTAGTTAATGACAAAAGCAGATTAATGTCAATTACTTCCTAATTGTGTGTAGGCCATCCTTTCTCAAAGCCTTAGTATTATTTCCAATATAAAAAACCAAACAGGTGTGTTTTTTCACACACTGAATAGCACAGACTCACAAATGTGATTCTAATAATTGTTTAGAACACTATCTCAGTGTGTCTTCTTCCTTTTATCACTGTTTTTCAATCTGAACATGCTTCTTTCTATCAATGTAAAATAATTTTAATTTTAGCTATGTCTGTAAATGATAGAATTTTATGAATGCACATTCTCCCTCCTTGCATGGGCTGTGGATGCCCTATATCTCTTTTTCTATCTATTTCATCAGTACCATCAGGCCCTAATGGATCAACTTAAGCTAATTCTAGCTGTTTTCTCTTTTCTTTATAAATATTTCACAATGTGTATTGAGGACATTAGGACTCTATAAAAAAAATTAACACACTATTTTGCCAGTGCCAAACAGAAATAACTATGCTCTTATAACACTGGGTATGCAGGTAACATTCAAATACCCCAAGTTTCCCTATCACTGTTTCAACAGTTGAATCCCACAAGAGGTTAGAATTTAAATTTTACTCAGTTCAGTGTCTTTCAGAAAATCTTCTAAATCACAAGTGACACTTATATTTTGTCTGAAGAAAGCAGATTGCTTGTCTTGTGTTTTACCTTTGCTGTATCTTCCTTAAAGACCAATAACTTCCCAATATGATTGATGAAGTCCATCTTGAATTTTCTTCAAGAATATTTCACATGTTCTCAAAAGGTTCAGAACGTTCAAAATTTCTTGTCTCCGTGATGATGTTGATGATGATCAGAGGATTCAAGTTTTAATACATGCTCCTGTTCATCACCAACTCACAGACAGTCAGCATTTTCCTGTGTCTCTAGCGATTGATGACCAGGGAGTAATTGCTTAAGGCCACCAAGGTTTGCAAAATAGTGGAATTCTAGCTTTATTTCTGCTAGAAGGATTTAATTAGCTGAGGTTAATACGACTATTAACAATGCCTTTACCCCGTCAATTGCTGAGTTTCTTGAAGTTCTTAAAATAAAGGCTAGTAATTTTAAGAGGATTTCCTTTATGCATTTTTCTACTTTAGTATCTTTAAATATGCCTATGCTCTGTTTTGTTTTCTCCTTTTTATTATTAAAACTCCACACATGTTAACATGTACTTATATTACATAGATTTGATCCATTAATCTTCTGTGGTTGCTGAAATTATATTCTTTCTGGAAATTAGGGCATCTTTTCGTGATATTCGGTTCATCTGAGTTGACCACAGTACTCCTTATAGCTCCTTTCTTTATCACTTCAGAATCTGATCTTATTTCTTCACTGTGTTCTTTGTCAATCCTGAGACTCAGCAGTTTCCTCATGCAGTCTTAATATTTCTAAATAGATAAGGTTATTTAAGTACTATAATTTTAGCAGTAGGGGATATTCACTGCTATATTTGTCTTATATCAAGTACTAGTCATAGCATGAGTTTAGAAATAAAACATATGCTATATAGAAAATGTGAGATTATATTGGTAGTTTCAGTTTACATGCGATGTTTCAGAGTATTTTCCTTAATGCTATTGATGTTTACATTTAAATAGGTTCTCTATCTTTGTTATTGCTATCTGAATTTGGTTGTTAAAGACAACCTTTTTTTATAATTAATCATTGCATTTGTTTACATTTCAAATGGTATCTCCCTTCCTGATTACCTCCAAAAAGCCCCCATCCCATTCTCCCTCTTGCCCCTCCACTTTGCCACTATGAAGGTGCTCTTTCATGCACTCACCCACTCCTGCCTCTTGCATCCTCCTACTCTGGGGCATCAAATCTCCATAGGACAAAGCACCTCCCCTCCTATTGATGTCAGATAAAGATATATATATATATATATATATATATATAAAATCTCCCTGGATGTCTACATGTATACTCTTTCCTTGATAGTTTAGTCTCTGGGAGCTCTGGGAAGTCCAGTTAGTTGATATTATTTTTCCTATGGGGCTGCAATCCCCTTCAGCTCCTTTAGTCCTTTCCTGAGCTTCCATTGTGGTCCCTGGGCTCAGTCTGATGGTTGGCTGGGATTATCTGCATCTATATTGGTTGGGTGCTGGTAGAACCTCCGAGGGAACAGCCATACCAGGCTCCTGTCAACAAGTGCTTCTTGACATCAGCAATAGCATCAGTGTTTGGTGTCTGCAGATGGGATGGATCCCTAGGTGGGGCAGTCTCTGGATGGCCTTTCCTTCAGTCTCTATTCCATTTCTTTGACCATGTCTTTCCTTTGGACAGGAACATTTTTTAATTAAAAATTTTGAGATTCATGTGTGGTCCCATCCCTCAACTGGGGGCCGCGCTTATCAACTGAAGGTAGTCTCTACAGATTCTATCTCCTCTTTGTTGGATATTTCTGCTAAGGTCACCCCATTAGATCTTGAGCACCTCTCCCTTCTCTTGCATCTGGGACTTCCTAGTGGCTACTCCAAGTTCCTCATCTCCCACAGCTACATATTCTTATTCATTTCCTGATACTCTGTAGTTCCCTACTGCCCCTACCAATATCTGATAATTCCCTTCTTTTTTCACTTCCCCTCCACTCTGCCTTCCAGGTTCCTCTCTCCTGCTACCACCTGTGATTATTTTGGTCCCCCTTCTATTTAAAATTGAAGCATCTATACTTTGGTCTTCCTACTTCTTAAGCGCTATAGTTTGTGGGTTGTATCTTGGGTAGTCTGAGCTTTTGGACTAAAATCCACTTATCAGTGAGTACATACCATGTGTGGTTTTTTTTTGTTTGTTTGTTTGTTTGTTTGTTTTTGGTCTGGGTTGCCTCACTTAGGATAATATTTTTAAGCTCCATCCATTTGACTGAAAATTTCATGAAGTCATTAATTTTAATAGCTGAGTAGTATTCCATTGTATAAATATACCACATTGTCTGTATCAGTTCTTCTTCTGTTGAGGAACATCTTTGTTGTTTCCAGTATCTGGCTATTATTAATCGTGGAGCATGTGTTCTTGTTATATTTTGGAGCATCTTTTGAGTATATGCCCAGTAGTGGTATTGAAGACACAGAAATAAAGCCACACACCTATGGTCACTTGATCTTTGACAAAGAAGCCAAAACCATCCAGTGGAAAAAGACAGCATTTTCAAAAAATGGTGCTTGTTTAACTGGTGTCCAGGTACAAACGAATGAAAATAATCTATTCTTAACTCCTTGTACAAAGCTCAAGACCAAGTGAATCAAGGACCTCTACATAAAAACAGATACACAAATCTAATAGAAGAGAAAGTAGGGAAGAGCCTCAAACATATTGGAACAGGGAAAATTTTTCCTGAAGAGAACACTAATGGCTCATGCTCTAAGATCAACAATTAACAAATGGGACCGCATATAATTGAAAAGGTTCAATAAGGCAAAGGACACTGTCAATAGAACAAAACGGAAACCCACAGTTTGGGAAAAGATTTTTTCCAACCCTACATCCCATAGAGGGCTAATATCCAAAATATACAAAGAATTAAAAAAGTTAAACTCCAGAGAACCAAATAACCCTGTTAAAAATGGGGTACAGAGCTAAACAAAAAATTCTCAACTGAGGAATATCAAATAGCTGAGAAGCACTTAAAGAAATGTTCAACACCTTTAGTCATCAGAGAAATGTAAATCAAAATGACCCTGAGATTCCACCTCACAACAGAATGGCTGAAATTTAGAAAACTCAGGTGACAGCAGATGCTGGTGAGGATGTAGAGAATCAGGAACACTTCTCCATTGCTGGTGGGACTGCAAGCTGGTACAACCACTCTGGAAATCAGTCTGCCAGTTTCTCAGACACCCATATAAAATACGTTCATACTATATTTTGTCTTTAGAATATGTCTACCAAGGGTACATACTAAAAATTCTTTGTGTAAATTTATTCAAAATAGGAACTGGAGAAAATGATTTTGTGGTTATGATCATACACTACTTTTAAGGAAATATTAAATTCAGTTCATGAGGCCTATTTGATTTACCTCCCAACTCCCTATAAATTCAGCTTCAGTGGATCCAGTGGCCTATTCTGGCCTCCACAATAACTCCAGTCACATTCAAATAACCACAACCCTACACAAACATACATGTAAATTAAAATAAAAAGTAAATTTCTAAACTGCTCAAAATAATTCTTGATTTTGTAGGTATCAATGTTTTCCATACATTTTAACATTAAGTGTTTAGCCATAATTTATATTTTACTCATGATTTGAATGGAGTTATCTATGAGTTTTCTTTTTATTTATTCCTATCATCCTTGTCTTTGGTTACATTTTTTTTTTGCTTTGATTTTATTTTAATGATATACACAAGAGTTAACAACTTACAATTAAAATGGAATTTGTTATGGTAATTTCACAGAACTTAAAAACATGCAACACAGCATGGTAAAAACAGCTTCATTCATATACAAAAAATATTCTTTTGTGACTCAAGACAATGCCTGGAAATTTTTGACAAGAATTTTGCAACGAATATTTTTTAAAAATGTAAAGATCTGATTTACCAATTTGTGAAATATTAGGAAAGAGAATAAACATTATTAGTAAAGAGGCTACAGTGATTTATATCAGGTATAGACAGGTATCAATGTAGTCTTGTTAAATAAATGTTCAGTTAAGAAAATAGTTTTGAAAAAAATCTTTTATTGAAGCCATGTATTAATTTTGTTGAATCAGCTTATATAAATCAATAGGCAAGTTTATTTAGTTAAAGAAAATAGGACTATGCTTTCTTACACACACACACACACACACACACACACACATGTATATGTATATGTTATATGTATATCCTATATACAAATAAAGGAAAGTTCTTTGTTTAAACAAAAAATACTGCCAATCCAGTTGCTAAGATTGAAATAATTCTTTATCTACATACTAACTACATTGGTAAAAATGTCTTATTTAAATCACATTCAACCAGGATAGAAAAACCAAATTTGTTTGTATTTTAAATTTTATCACTGAGTAACAACATACTTCTCAGCTTAGAATGCTTTATAAAGATTCAACATTTAATTTAATCAAGTCTAAAGCCCACTGAAGTGTAAACACAATGAATGCTTTTCAAAGTGCATAATTTCTAAAGTATCCACTTGTAGTATTTATTTAATACTGGTTCATCAGCAACAAAATAAAATGTGCTTAGCTATAAAAATACTAAGAAATGTTATTGAAAAGGAAAGGATATTTGGTAGAAGTAACTACAAAAATAATTAGTTTAAAACTTTGTAAAGCTTTAATGCAAGAACATCAGTACACTATCTTCCCATAAAATTTAAAGTATGATCAATACCAAGACTATAAATGTACTTTAAAAGGAATTGCAAGAAAGTACCTCTTAAAAATGTAAGACTAATAATCAGGCAGATAGTAATCTACAGGCATTTGGGGATGCTAATGTCTGTGATTCACTGGCAGCAAGGATGGGCAAGGTGCTTCTTGGAAATGCAGATGTGATGCAAAGGTGCCAATATTTTCATCAGTGTCAGAATCTGGAGTTGTAACTTCACTGTCCTGAAGTCACAGGATCTCACAAACTACTTGTGGCAATTCCTTGCTTTGTGTTATCTGTAGAAAAATTGCTTCTGCTTTACACAGTATATCTTCCACTTCAATTTTCATGGACAACTCATTGATGTACTTAAGGATTTCATTGAAGCCATAATGCTTTTCCATTATCTGTTGCTTTTCTGATTCCAGGATAGGACAACACAGAAGAAGATGAAAAGTCTTACAGGGCAGTTCAGTACACTTTACCTCCCATAATCAAAGTACATTTAGAAAACTAAATTCTCTTTTAAATCTGACTATAAGCCATCTGAAGAAAAAATATTGATATTCAGATTCCTGGAATTCTAAATAACTACAAACTCCACTGTCCAATGATCTGAGTAAGGTGTTTAACTGGATTAACTGGGTCTTCATGCTTTGTATTTTTTCTTCAAAATTTTGATGCACTTAGTCCATGTAAGAAGCAAAGCACCAAAAAGCATGTAGGTGATGGAGACATCACATACAAAATGAGGGAAAGTAAGTCTCTCATTCCTTGTGCATATCCTAAATCAAAGTCATATATGCAGTAGGTCATCAAGATGTCCTAGAGCAGAATAAGCCCTGTGTTATCTTGTCCTTCATAAAACTTGTTTGTTCGATCTGTTCTGTTGACATCTTTTTCTATAAGACTTCAATAGTCTCTCAAGCATGAGTTTTTCTTCTCTTATGCCTCTCTGACAGACTTCCACTGCAGTTTCATCCTGAAGCACTTTGCAGTTTCATCCTGAAGCACTTATCAGGTTTTTTTGTTTGTTTGTTTGTTTGTTTGTTTGTAATTGAGGTCTTTCCTCTTTGGTACTATCCCAAGGAAAATAACCCAGGAGAAATTCCCATGCTTGGTTTCTTAATGAATGACTAAGACACTGTCGTAGTCAGGGTTTCTATTCCTGAATAAACATCATAACCAAGAAGCAAGCTGGGGAAGAAAGGGTTTATTCAGCTTACACTTCCATGTTGCTGTTCATCACAAGAGGAAGTCAGGACTGGAACTCAAGCAGGGCAGGAAGCAGGAGCTAATGCAGAGACCATGGAGGAATATTTCTTACTGGCTTGCTTCCTCTCCTGGCTTGCTCAGCTGGCTTTCTTATAGAGCCCAAAACTACCAGCCCACAGATGGTACCAACCAGAATTGGCCCTTCCCCCTTGATCACTAAATGAGAGGATGCCTTACAGGTGGATCTCATGGAGGCATTTTCTCAACTGAAACTCCTTTCTCTGTGATAACTCCAGCTTATGTCAAGTTGACACAAAACAAGCCAGTACAGATCCCCTCTGAATATCATCTGCTTCATGCTCTCTATGTTTAGGAGTCTTCCTTCAGAGTCAAGGCTTCTGGTCCATTCTTTCAGGGACACTGGTTCCCACCTTTGAACATGTTGCTCTGCCAAATAAATTCTTGTGATGACTTCAAATCCTGGTACTTCTTTATGATTTATCTTTAGACCTAGAATAGCACCAAGAAGAAAGTTTGCCATTGCTGAAGGTGGTCATTGATGTGTAGATGGATCACTGCCTCACAAAATATCAAAAGTGTAGTTTGTAACTTTGGAAATCATACCATGGTTGCTATATAAGGATCTTTTATAATTTTTATATTAAGCCATATGCTGGTTCATCAAGAAGTTTTTTAAAAGACTGTGAAATACTCTTATTCTCAAAATTGACAAGATGCATTCTACTATCTTGTGATGACATTCTTTAGTCTAACTCCCCAACAATGATCAGCAGCAGCTGTGAATGAAAGTCCAAGGATCTAGCAGTTGCTCAGTCCCACAAGGTAAGCAGGCAAAGAAGAGAGAATTTTCCTTCTTCCAATGCCTTGTGTAAGTCTCCAGCAAAAGGTGTGATGCAGACAAAGTACGTACCACAATGCCTGAATCTGAGACTTGATTTTGCCCTAGATGACTTTGAACTCAGAAACCTCCCTGCCTTAGTCTCTTGGGTTTCATAGCCACTATGTCTCAAGATCTTTATGCCAAGATCCAGGTCAGAAACTTGTATCTCATAGGCTCAAGATCAAGATCACAGGTGAGCCTTCCAATTCTGGATTATAGTTCATTTCAGATATAGTCAAGTTGACAACCAGGAATAGCCACTACAATCCACCCCTTGTCAACTTGATGCAAATAGTATCTTACATCCAAAGGAAACAATAACAATATCGTGAATACACCTGACATGACATATCTATTCCTCTTACAATCTCAAACACATTTGTAAATTTACAATGGAGTAATGTCCCTTGAGAACATTCTTTAAGTATCTCAACTTAAATACCAATTGATGGTAAAGATCAAGAATCAACAAATGGGACCTCATAAAATTGCAAATCTTCTGTAAGGCAAAGGACACTGTAAATAGGACAAAACGGCAGCCTACAGATTGGGAAAAGATCTTTACCAATCCTACATCTGATAGAGGGCTAATATCCAATGTATACAAAGATCTCAAGAAGCTAGACTCCAAAGATCCAAATAACCCTATCAAAAAAAAATGGGGAAGAGAGCTAAACAGAGAATTCTCAACTGAGGAAACTTGAGTGGCTGAGAAGCACCTAAAGAATTGTTCAACATCTTTAGACAACAGGGAAATGTAAATCAAAACTATGCTGAGATTCCACCTCACACCAGTCAGAATAGCTAAGATCAAAAACTCAGGTGACAGCAGATTCTGGCGAGGATGTGGAGAAAGAGGAACACTCCTCCACTGCTGGTGGGAATGCAAGCTGATACAACCTCTCTGGAAATCAGTTTAGAGGACCGTCAGAAAAATGAATATAATATTACTTGAGGACACAGCTATTCCACTCCTGGGCATATACCTAGATGATGCTCCAACATGTAATAATCAGTTTCGAGGACCCTCAGAAAAATGAATATAATATTACCTGAGGACACAGCTATTCCACTCCTGGGCATATACCTAGAAGATGCTCCAACATGTAATAAAGACACATGTTCTACTATGTTCATGGCAGCCATATTTATAATAGCCAGAAACTGGAAATAACCCAGATGTCCCTCAACAAAGGAATGGATACAGAAAATGTGGTACATTTACACAATGGAATACTACTCAACTATTAAAAACAATGACTTTATGAAATTCGCAGACAAATGGATGGAACTTGAAAACATCATTCTGAACCAGGTAATGCAGTCACAAAAGAATGAACATGGTTATGTACTCACTGATAAGTGGTTATTAGCCCAAAAGTTCGAAATACTTCACAGCAACAATAGGGCTGAGTGTGAGGTCCCAGATGGAGGACTTGGAGAAAGGACTAAAGGAGCTGAGGAAGTTTTTATCCCCAGGGAGGCAGCAACAATGGCAACTGGCCTGACACCCCCCCCCCAATACTCCTGGAGACTGATCCACCAATCAAGGAATACACATGGAGGGACCCATGGTGTGGGCCAAATGTGAGGCAGAGGAGGGCCTTGTTAGCCCTTAAGGGGAGGGGAGGCCCTTAGGCCTGAAAGTGTTAGATCCCCCAGTAGAGGAGAATGCCAAGGAGGGAAGACAAGTGTGGGTGGTTGGGTGGGAGAATACCCCCATAGTGGCAGGGGAGGTGGGAAGAAAATGGGAGGTTCCAAAAAGGAGATCTGGATAGGAGGAAACATTTGAAATGTAAATAAAGTATGAAAAATAAATAAATAAAAATAAAAATATAATGAACAACTAAAAAAAACTAAAAGAAAAGAAAAAAAAGAAAAGAAAATATCATCCTGAGTGAGTTAACACAGTCACAAAAGAATGAACAAGGTATGTACTCACTGATAAATGGTTATTAGCCGAAAAGTTCAAAATACCCAAGAGTCACTTCACATCAACCATAGAGCTGAATGTGAGGTCCCAGATGGAGGACTTGGAGAAGGGACTGAAGGAGCTGAGGGAATTTGCAGCCCCAGGGAGGGAGAAACAGTGGCAACTGGCCTGACCCCTCGATACTCCTGGAGACTGAATCACCAACCAAAGAATACACATGGAGGGACCCATGGTGCTGGCCACATATGCGGCAGAGGAGGGTCTTGTTGGCCATCAGGGGGAGCAGAGGCCCTTGGGCCCAAGGGTGTTAGATCCCCAAGTATAGGAGAATGCCAAGGAAGGATGACAAAAGTTGGTGGGTGGGGAAACAACCCCATAGTGGCAGGGGAAGGGGGAAGGGAATGGGGAGGTTCCAAAGAGGAGATCTGGAAAGGGGGGAACATTTGAAATGTAAAGAAAGTATAAAAAAAAAGAAAAAAGAAAAAAATTTTTTAAAAACTTAAAAGAAAAGAAATTGGAAGAAAGACAACTGTGTTCCTAAAAAAATAAAGCAGAAGCATCCATATTACTTTACAAACCTCATTTCTTCAACTCGTTACATGGCCTTAGCTGGTATTTATAACTACCTTTCTCTACTTCCCATTCTGTATTTCCTCCACTCTCTGTAAGTACCTCAGAAAGTCTTGGCATTTTCCTCGAGGACTGACTCATACCTTCATTCCTGATCTTTCTGTGTCCTTTGTCATATTGTTTGGATTAGGCTGTTGACTTTAATTGACTTTAATCAGAGGATATGGTAGTACTAACAGAAGCCCTAAGAGATCACCTGCCCTCCAGACATAACCCTTCTTACCCCCATTGTGTAGAGGCAATCCAATTTCCCCATGGTAATCTGAATATATCACCCCTCCTAACACTGTTATTCCTTTCTTAGCCTGTTGGTTTAAGGGCATTAGAAGCCCAAAATGACCAGGGGCAAGTCTGAGCTTCCAGTTCAATGAAATGTTTGTAGTGGCTCCTGGCAGAAGCATCCCCCCATCCCCCAAACCAAAAATTCTAGGCCAGCAGAACCTAGAGTTGTGGGTACAGGAAACAAAAAAGTTTCCTAGGGGTTCACTAAGAGTGATAGTGAGTGGAACTATTCCCTTTTCCACCCCTTGATTCCTGGACCCATGGATCCTGGCTGTGGGAGAAATTGTACCATAAATCATATACTGCCTCCTGAAGAACTCTGTCTCAGCTATCCTTGCTGCTGCCACCTTATTGGTGCTGTAACTGTGTCTTCTAAAGGCCATTCTATCAGACCAGCTGCTTGAGGATGATGGAAAACATGGTAAGATCACGGGCCCACTGTCGTACTTCTCTGGCTGTAAAATGAGTTCCTTGGTCAGAAGCAATACTGTGTGGAATACCATGATGATGGATAAGGCATTCTGTAAGTCCATGGATGGTGGTATTGGCAGAAGCATTACATGCAGGAAAGGCAGATCCATAGCCAGTTTATGTATCTGCTCCAGTAAGAACAAAATGTTTTCCTTTCCACAGATGAAGTGGTCCAATGTAGTCAATCTGCCACCAGGTTGTTGCTTGTCACTTCAAGGAGTGGTGCCATATGGGGGGCTCAGTTTTGGTCTGTGCTGTTTGCAGATCTGGCATTCAACAGCAGCTGTAACCATGTCAGCCTTGATGAGTCGATATGACATTTCTTGAAGCTCCATGATGGGGTTGGAGGCCAAGACCTTTTCCTCAACATTGGCCTCACTGGCAGAACCATTTACAGTTGCAAAGTACCGCATAGCATACTTAGCCGAGACTGTCTTCCCTGTGCCTTACTCTCCACTTAAAATGATGGACTAATTTTGTTCATCCCTTGCCATTTGCTTATAAGCCTCTTCAGCTACAGCAAAGATGTGAGGATCCATGTCACCTATGTTCTGGCCACTGTAGAAATTAATAATATCTTTTCCATAAATAGGCAGCTGTTCACAGGGATGTATAGCTACTAGGAATATTCCACAATACATATAAATAAGTTTGGAATCAATAAAGCGAACTCTGAGATTATGTAGCACAGCCGGCTCGTGAAGATAGCTGAGGGCTGTGAGGCCATTTTCTCCCACAAGTATGTCAAGGTTCCGGAAGGGAGGGAGCTCGTTGATCTTTGGATCTAGATGGTATTCCAAATCCTTCCCTTCCTCAAGGTGAAGCAGGAGCACTTTATCTCCAGGCTTATAATCCTTGAGCAACTCTGCTGATTTCCATATTCCTTGGGATCAGGTATCTAAACCCTGCAAACTTGGTGTAGAGCACGGACCTGGCAATGGCGGGCGCAGCGCCACCTCCTCATCCCCCACCCCCCACCCAACCACCAATCCGATCACCCCCACCCGCACCCCAGTGCCTGTGTGGAGGCCGCAGGATGGCAGCTGCTCGCACAGGTGAAATGGTGCAACTGTTTTAATTTTCCAAAATTAGGCTGCAATAGTCATTCAGTGGGTACGAATGCATATTGCTCTTGCAGAAGGCTGAGGTTAAGTTCTTAACTCCTAAGTAGGGTCACCATGCTATCAGTTTAACTCCAGCTGCTTACCTCTGACCTCTACATGTACTTTGATTCATGAGCATGCATGCATTCCTGAATTTGCATGCACATACACACACACACACACACACATTCTCACACACACAAGCAACATGACCTCTACCACCACCACTACCACCATCATCACCATTATAACAACAAAACAATAACAATTCTTTCAAATATTTCTGTGTTTAGTGTTTCAGTGATTATTCTGGAGTTATACATATTCCTAAATCACAGCAGTCATGTCCTTCTGGTATCTTGTGATTCCAAATGAAATGGTATACCTTGCCAACTTTTAGGTGCTACTTATGTTTTCTCTATTATGAGAAATATTTTACATATTTCCTTTGAATGTATTGAAAATCTATATTGGATAATACCATATATTTTTCTTTAAGTCTGAGAATTTTTTTTCTTTAATTCTAAAAAAAACTAATTTATTGACTCAGAAAAACTGTATTGTATATACATAGATATTTATGTTCCTGTTGAATTTTTACTCCTAGACATATCATATATAGTTCTTTTTTTTCTTGGATGTATGTATGTATGTGAATCATGTGCATGCCCAGTGTCCATGGAGGTCAGAAAAGGGCATTGGATCACCTTACTTGGAATTATGGATGGTTGTGAGCCACCATATGGGTATTGGAAACTGGACCCAGGTCCTTTGCAAAGCAACAAACACTTAACTTCTGAGACAACTCTACAGTCCCTTACTCTTCGATTATTTTAAGAGAACATTTGTAATTGTTTGGTGGAACTAATCTTGTAGCTGCTTGAAAATCTATATTTGATCATTTCAACCTCAAGTCATCTTGGATTTTGATTACCAGTCCTCATTTCTGATGATATTTTCTTAGCTCTAACTGTTCTGAATAACATTGTATTGTATTTTGGCTAATCGATAACTTTGTAATTTCCCATTAAAATAGAATACTATGGCATGTGAGCAATTCATGGAATT
This sequence comes from Rhynchomys soricoides, assembly GCA_019843965.1. Lineage (NCBI taxonomy): Eukaryota > Metazoa > Chordata > Mammalia > Rodentia > Muridae > Rhynchomys > Rhynchomys soricoides. The sequence continues at coordinate 558,424 of JADRCH010000872.1, read as the reverse complement.
TTGAAACACATGCCTTTACTAGATGACTGTTACAGGCTCTAGCTCAAATGTTAGTTTAATTTTCAGGGTTTGTATTCTGTACCACCATGCAGAAGCCAGTTGAAACACTGTTAGAAAGTCCCTTCTGGGTTCACTGTGCTTGTGTTTATGCTTGGTTTGCTGAGGAAAACCTGACCTAGGCACCTGAATGAGAGTTCTGAAGGTTCACTGAGATCCTTCCTTTCCTATTCTTTTTTCCTTCTCAGTGGTGTTCACTTTTCTGTTATTATTTTAAGACAAGGGGGCAGTGCCTGACAGTGCTTCATTCTTTTCATTCCATGTCCTTTGTGCTATCCTGGAGCAGACACCCAGACACAGCACTGAACTGAGTAGATGCTATCTTTGCTTGCATTCTCTCAGAAAATCAGAAATATGGTCACAACTTTCTACTTCCAGCCATCTCAGAGGCAGTGGCAGAAAGCTTAGATTGCAAGACTTAGAGTTATGTATGACTTTGTCAGAGTAGAATAATTATATCAGAAATATATTAGTTATAAGCCTCTTTGAGGAAAACATGTTTTAAGAGTATTTTCTTTTTAAAATTAGTACATATTTAGGCTAATCCTTTATAAAGCTTAAATTTTGAAAGAATTACTATATCCATTGCCTTATATTTTGTTGTTTGCTTTTATATTATTTAATCAGTTCAGTTCTGGTTACTGTAACAAAATTCCACAGATGGAATAGATGAGGAATAATAACACAATTTGATCTCAGTGTCCTGGAGGCTAGAATTCTGGGATCAGGGTGGTAGCATGTTTAAAGTCTGATGAGAATCCTTCTCAGGGTCATCCCCATCTTCACCTAGTGATTAGTGGGCCACACGAATCCTGTTTACCATAACTTCACAATCACATTGAGGTTTCAGTTTCCACACAGAAACAGTAGAAAGACAGAAATACTTATTCCACAGCAACATACAGAGTAGCAATGAACATTTAATGCTCTTAAAGTAAAGATTTAAACTCCTTAATAATGTTTTAATGTTGGATTCTCATTTTGAACATTATCATTTAAATTACATGAGAAATGTTTAATCTTATATTTATGGTCCATCTATCACTCTGATTGGCTAGAAATATTTGAAAGTGATATTATGTAATGGTAGTTATACTTATCAGTGCTAATGTATTATATATTGGTCATGTACAAAAACCATTTACATCACAGTACACTGTTCAAATATTGTCTTACTATGTTATCTTTGCCTGTCCCACATCCACATTTTCTTAAGGTATAAGATTTATGCATAACCATATATCATCTCTGACATATATGTAAATAAAATGTCAATTTAATATTTTATTTTATATACTCATTTATTTATTTATTTATTTATTTATTTATTTAACACTCCAGATTTTATTCTCCTCCGGGTCCACCCTCCAACTGTTCTACATCCCATACCTCCTTCCCAGCCCCTGTCTCCAAGAGAAGGTTGCCACCCCCCACCTGCCACCCCACCTGACCTTTAAACTCCCTGGGGCCTCCAGACTCTTAAGGGTTAAGTATATCTTCTCTGACTGAACCCAGACCCTCAATTATCTGCTGTATATTTGTTGAGGGCCTCATAGCATCTGTTGTATGCTGCCTGGTTGGTGGTTCAGTTTCTGAGTGCTCTCGGGCAGCTTAATTGAAACTATTGGTTATCTTACAGGTTCACCCTCCTCCTCAGCTTCTTCCAGCTTTTCCCTAATATCAGCACAGGGGTCAGCAGCTTTTCCATTGCTTGGGTACAAATATCTACATCTGACTCTTTCAGCTGCTTATTGGGTCATTCAGAGGGCAGTCATGAGAGGTCTCTTTTAGTGAGCACTACATAGCCTCAGTAGTAGTGTCAGGCCTTGGAGACTCCTCTTGAGCTATATCCCATTTTGAGACTGTCACTGGACATTCTTTTTCTCAGACTTCTCTCCATTTCCATCCCTGCATTTCTTTCATACAGGAACAATTATGGGTTGGAGTTTTAACTGTGGGATGGCATACCCCTCCCTTACTTTATGCCCTATCTTTCTGCTGGTGGTGGGTTCTACAAGATCCCTCTCCCCATTGTAGCACATTTCAGCTAAGGTCCTTTGAGTCCTTAGAATCTTTCAATTCTCAGGTCTCTGATATATTATGGAGGGTCCTCCCAACCTCCTACCTCCCAAGGTTCCCTGTTTCCATTCTTTCAGTTGGCCCTCAGGGCTTCAGTCCTTTTCCTCAACCCAATGCCAGATCATGTTTCCCTCTCCCCCCACCTATCCACTTTATTTTCCAGGTCCTTCCCTCACTCCACCCTTGTGATTACTTTCTTTGCCTTTTATTGATAAGAATTGTTTCCGCTATTCAGGGTTTTTTGCCTTTCCAAATGAATTTGAGAATTGCTTTTTCCATGTCTTTGAAGAATTGTGTTGGGATTTTGATAGGAATTGCATTGAATCTGTAGATTGCCTTTGGTAGGATGGGCATTTTTACTATGTAAATTATGCCAGTTCATAAGCATGGGAGATCTCTCTATTTTCTGAGATCATCTTCAATTTCTTTCTTCAAAGACTTGAAGTTATTGTCATACAGATCTTTCACTTGTTTGGTTCAAACTACCCTTAGATATTTTACATTATTTGTTTCTATTGTGCAGGGAGATACTTCTTTAATTTCCTTCTCAGCCAGTTTATCATATGTGTAAAGGATGACTACTGATTTATTTGAGTTAATTTTATATCTGGCCATTTTGCTGAACTTGTTTAACAGCTGGAGAGGTTCTCTGGTAGAATTTTTGTGGTCTCCTATGTCTACTGTCATATCATCTTCAAATAGTGATACCTTTATTTCTTCTTGGCCAATTTGTATCCCCTTGATAACTTTTTGTTGTCTTATTGTTCTAGCTAGCACTTCCAGTAAAATATTGAATAGATATTGGGAGAGTGGGCATCCTGTCCTATCCCTGATTTTAGTGGGATTGCTTTAATTATGTCTCCATTTAATTTGATATTGGCTGTTGGTTTGCTGTAAATTGTTTTTATTACATTTAGGTATGGACTTTGAATTCCTGATCTCTCCAATACTTTTAACATGAAGGGGCGATGTATTTTGTCAAATGCTTTTTCTGCATCTAATGAGATGATCATGTGATTTTTCTTTGAATTTGTTTGTATACTAGATTACATTGATAGATTTTCCTATATTGAACCAACCTTGCATCCCTAGTATGAAGTCTACATGATTGTGGTGAATGATCGATTTGATGTGTTCTTGGTTTCGGTTTACGAGAATTTTGTTGAGTATTTTTGCATCAATATTCATAAGAGAGATTGGTCTGAAGTTCTCACTTTTGGTTGGGTCCTTGCGTGGTTTAGGTATCAGAGTAATTGTGGCTTCATAGAATGAATTAGGTATTTTCCTTCTGCTTCTATTTTACATAATTGTTTGAGAAATATTGATATCAGGTCTTCCTTGCAGGTCTGGTAGAATTCTGCACTAAATCCACTTGGCTCTGGACTTTTTTTCGTTGGGAGGTTTTTAATAACTTCTTCTATGTCCTTTTGGGCTATGAGCCTGTTTAGATATTTTATCTGGTCTTGATTTAACTTTGGTATGTGGTATTGGTCTAGAAAATCATCCATTTCATCTAGATTTCCCAGTTTTGTTGAGTATAGGCTTTTGTAGTAGGATCTGATGATTTTTTTTTTTAATTTCTTCTGTTTCTGTTGTTATGTCTCCCTATTCTGATTTTCTTAACTTAGACACTGTCTCTGGGCCCTTTAGTTGGTTTGGCTAAGGGTTTATCTATCTTGTTGATTCTTTCAAAGAACTAGCTTCTAGTTTTTGTTTTTTTTTGATTTTTGGTATTGTTCTCTTTGTTTCTACTTGGTTGATTTCAACCCTGAGTTTTACTATTTTCTGTCTTCTACTCTTTTTGGGTGTGTTTACTTCTTTTTGTTCTAGAGCTCTCAGGTGTGCTGTTAAGTTGTCAGTGTAAGATCTCTCCAGTTTCGTTACCAGGGTACTTAGTGCTATGAATTTTCTTCTTAGCACTGCTATCATTGTGTCCCATAAGTTTGGGTATGATGAGTCAATATTTTCATTAAATTCCAGGAAGTCTTTAATTTCTATTTTTATTTCTTCCCTGACCAAGTCATCATTAAGTAGAGAGTTGTTCAGTGTCTGAGTGTATGTGGGTTTTCTGTTGTTTTTGCTGTTATTGAAGACAGGTCTTAAGCAATGGTGATCTGATAGGATGCATGGGGTTATTTCAATCTTCTTCTATCAGTTGAGAGTGAGCTTGTGACCAATTATATGGTCTATTTTGGAGAAGATACTATGAGGTGCTGAGAAGAAGGTATACTCTTTTGTTTAAGGGTGAAATGTTTTGGAGATATATGTTAAATCCATTTGATTCATAACCTGTATTAGTTTCACTGTGTCTCTGTTTAGTTTCTGTTTCAATGACCTGTCCTTTGGTGAGAGTGGGGTATTGATGTCTCCCACTATTATTGTGTGGGGTTCAATGTGTCTTTTGAGCTTTAGTAAAGTTTCTTTTATAATGTGGGTGCCCTTGCATTTGGAGCATTGATGTTCAGAATTGAGACTTTCTCTTGGTAGATTTTCCCTTTGGTGAGTATGAAGTGTCCTTCCTCATCATGCTAGATAACTTTTGGTTGAAAGTTTATTTTATTAAATATTAGGATGGCAACTCTAGCTTGTTTCTTGGAACCATTTGCTTGGAAGACCTTTTTCTATCCTTTTACTCTGAGAGATTATCTGCCTTTGTAATTGAGCTGTGTTTCTTGTATGCAGCAAAATGATTGAACTTGTTTGTGTATCCAGCCTGTTAATTTATGTCCTTTGATAGGTGAGTTGAGTCCATTAATATTGAAAGATATTAAAGACAGATGACTGTTGGTTCCTAATATGTTTGTTTTTGTTGGTAGCTTTAGGTGCTTGTGGGTCTCTCTGTTTGGCTCTCTTGTGAGATGCTTAATATCTTGTCTTTATTTTGGTGTAAGTACCTTCCTTGTTTTGGAGTTTTCCATATAGGATCCTCTGTAGGGCAGTATTGGTAGATATATAATGTTTGAATTTGGTTTTGTTCTGGGAATATTTTGGTTTCTCCATCTATGTTGATTGAGAGGTATAGTAGCCTGGACTGGCATTTGTGTTCTCTTAGAGTCTACATGACTTCTTACCAGGCTCGTATGGCTATCATAGTCTCTGTTGAGAAGTCTGGTATAATTCTGATAGGTCTACCTTTGTATATTACTTGGCTATTTTACTTTGCAGCTTTTAATATTCATTCTTTGTTCTGTGCATTTGCATTCCGTGTTTTGATTTTTATGTGATGAGAGGATTTTCTTTTCTGTTCCCATTTATTTGGTGTTCTATAGGCTTCTTGCACCTTTATGGTCATCTCTTTCTCTGTAATTCCTGAGCTCTTTTCTAGGTTTTCCATTATCATGTTTGCTTCCATTTGTGTTTTCTTTATTGTTTCTACTTCCACTTTTAGGTTTTGGACTGCTTTATTCAATTCCTTCACCTGTTTGCTTGTGTTTTCTTGTATTTCTTTAAGGGAATTGTTTGATTCCTCTTTAAAGGCTTCTTTCTGTTTACCCGTGTTTTCCTGTATTTGCTTCAGTGAGTTATTTATATCATCCTTAAAGGACTTTATTAACTTCATGAGATAGTAATTTAAGTCAACTTTCTTATTTTCAGATGTGTTGGTATATTCAGTGCTTGCTGTTGTGGGAGAACTGGTTTCTGATGATGCCCCCTTATATATTGGCTTCTGTTGCTTATGGTCTTGCACTTGCCTTTCACCATCTGGTTATCCCTGATGTTTGCTGGTCTAGATTACTGTCTGAAATATGCCTCTTTTATCCCTGGGTTGCTTCAGGTCTCCTGGCAGACCTGTTGCCCTGGCTGTAGCAGACTACCTGTGGAGCCTTCCAACTGGAGGTTCTTCAGAGGGTCAGAGAAGCTGCTGATCTGTTACCCTGGCTATAGCAGATTTCCTGGGAGGCCTTCAGACTCTTGGATCTTCAGAGGAGTAGTCAAACTGTTGTCCTGTGTGAAGATAATCTCCGGGCGGGAGCATTCGGGCTGTATTTTCTGTTTCCCTGTGTGCAGCAGAATTTCAGGGAAGCTTTCAGTCTGTTGCATCAGTTGCCCTTCATGCCACAGAGCACCCGGGAGGTCTGGAGTGTCTTTTGCTCAGTTGTCTGTGTCCAGAGGAGCTCCTGGGATGCCCTCAAGCTGTGGTGCCTTCAGGTGAGCAGACAAGCTGCTGATCAGTTGCTCAGTTGCCCTGTGTGTAGCAGATCTACTGGGGTGCCTTCAGGATGAGGTATCAGCCAGTTGTTCTGTGTACAGCAGATCTCTTGTGATGCCTCAGGCTGTGGTATCAGCTACTCTGAGTGCACCAGATTTTCTGGGATAGCTCAGGATACTGCGTCTTCGGGGGACAGACTAGCTGGCAGTCTGCCTTAGCAGAAAGAACTGAGTAGAAGAGAAGTGGTATTTGGCAGGTAGGGGACTTTGGGGGATGATGGGTCCTGAGTCCAATGGGCTCCCAGTGGCAATTTTGGGACTTCAGAAGGGTTCTTCTCAACTGCTCTGAGTACAGCGGATCTTCTGGTATGGTTCAAGATATGGTGTCTTCAGGGGAGCAACAACAATTTAATATTTTTAAAGTTAGTGTTTTATTACAGTTTTTATTGTGTATTAATGCTATTTTATTTCGTTTTCATAACTTTTAAACAAATTTTTTAATTGTGTGTGTTTGTGTCTGTCTGAATGCCAATATGTATGCAGTTGCCGACAGAGGAAGGCACCACATCATAAGAAACTAGAATTACAAATGGTTGTGAAATGCCTTATGTGGGTGCTGGTACTTCAGCTAGGATCACCAGCAAGAGCAGAAAGATGGCTCTTAAATCTAAGCCATCTTTCTAGCCCTTATTTCTACAACTCTTCATTTTACAAATATTCTTCCCTTAAATATGAAAATATTTTTCTAGTTTTAATAGTTTATTTGAAGGATAGACATATAAAAGTCTTAGCAACAACATCTTTAGAAAATGCCTGTTTAAATTGTTGAATGGCAATATAATCTCATCTTTGCCCATGGAATCCAACATCTGATAAAGTGTTGTGTATTTGGAGTTGATGGACAAACATATTTTCTAATAAAAATGACTATGTGTTTGTTATGCAGCAGCTTTCAGAGTTGACTTTTTAGGCAATGGGACTGTCAGGATGAGCCACAAAACCAACAATTTAAAAAGGGCAGATCTAAAATTCAATTTAAAGCATTCATATATTTTATGTAAGAAATTTCTTTCTATTTCTTATCAACACAATGCAGCTCACAAATCGCAGGGACAGTGAGGAAGTTTCTGCCAGCATTTGAAGGCACTTAGAGTCAAAGTGAGCTTTTTTTTCTGATTTTTCTCAGCTCAGTGCCTCACAAAGTCGCAATGACCTTATTAAAATGTTAAATCCCTGTGGGTAAATCTTTCAAAATTTTCATTTCTAATAATTGATTTCCATTTCTAATTTCAATTTGTCATGTGTTATTAAGACACAAGCCAATGTTCCTCAGTAAAATTATACCAGTGACAGATATCTGCAGCATTATGGAAAATTGACAAACCATTTGACAATTTAAGGGAGCTGTCAAAAAAAAGGACGAACTATCATCACTAACTATCCTTCTAAAATGATAATATTGTAAATGTATTAAGAAGATTTATTCCATTTAAAATTTTTCTTCAATTTTCAGAAGAAGATTCTAAGTGAGCTAATCTTGCCTTTAGGTAAAATTACTTAGGGAATATTATTAACAATGATTTACTCCTTTAAATTTCTACCATGTTATTGTTTGCCTATGTTTATGGGTTGCATAGTCATTTGACCAAAATGTTGAAAAAATTATTAAGTTTTATTTCTTCACTACACACAGTGTCTGAGCACAGACCCTCTAACACAGGTGCAAGGATGGTAACCAGTGATTCCATGAGAGGCATCACAGACTCTATACTAAAGCTCTATTGCTGCTGTGACCAGAAACCTTAGAGACAGAATTCCAGGGAGGATTTCTGTGTTCTTGTTCAAGTTTGATTTTTGTGGAGAAAGCATGGAAGATCTGAGCAACTCAACTTCAGAAGCAGAAGCGAATCACAGGAAGGAACAGAGTCAAGAGATATCCGCAATCACACATCCCCAGTGACTAGTCTGTTTTCTCAAACAGGCCCCACCTCTTCTTACTCTCTTCACTACCTATCAACAATAACACTGCATTATAAATCCATCGTGGAATTCATGTTCTACTGGGTGATTGCCTTCAGAAACTAAATACTTCTCAAAAGCCCATTAACAGGTAAACAAAGCCAAGAACACAAGGCGATCGCAACATTTATGTTCAAACCATGAAAACATCCGATGTTATGTTTATTTTCTACTTTCATTCCTAATGTGAGCTACCTTCTCATGACCATTGATCTGGCAATTAAAGAACTGATGACCTCTCCAGTCGAAACAAGGAGAGGCTATGGAAATGGAGGTGCAAAAATAACCCAAACTGGCCAGGTCTTTCTTACTTCACAATATTTAACTAGATGTCTCAAACTGGAGTTTCTATTTACATTTATTAATTATTACTTTGTCATATAGACAGCACTAACTGCAAGAGATTATGGGAAGTATTTCTGCCAAAGCATGACTTGGGTCCAATTTGTAATATAAACCAGGAAATTAGAAATTCTGTACAATATGATAGTTAGTGCTTATTATATTAATACTACTGAAAGATTTAGTTTTTAAATAAAAAATGTAAATAAGTGTAGATATACATTTATGAAAAAGGAGGAAGCACATGTATTTACTGGACAAAGAAACCAAAAGGAACTGTTATCACTATTAATTATGCATAAAATATTTTATCTACAAGGTACATCTTTTCTTTCTTTTCAACTTGTTTTTGCCTTCATATCTCTTTATTTACTCAGGACAAATGCAAAATCAGACAACAATAATAAAACAAAAAGCTAGAGTCCTTTGAAATTCTTGTTTTCAAATATATTTTGGTGGACAAGATAATAGAACTTATATCAAAATAAGATTTGAATCATTGAGAAAATGGAAATGTTTGAAAAGTAACTAACTAAATTTATACCATAACTCCAAAGTCGCACAAGCATTGAATGTGGTGTGAATAGGTGACTGTGGCAAGAAAAATTCTCCTTGTGGCTTCCTGTAATTTAGGTAGCAACTCTTTCCCTTACGTAATATCTAAGAATTAAACTGACAATGGCATCCTTGCATGGCTTTCCAGCTCTATGTCTTTTTTTTTTTTTTTTTTTTTTAAGTCACTACAGATATTTTACCAGGCTTTATTTGTATGGACTACTTAAAGAGATTGAAGATTTAGTATGTTGCTTTTGTATGGCCTACAGTTACATTTCAGAAACTTTTAACAAATCTTGTTCAGAAGCAAGACCCTCTCAAAATCCACTAGGTCTGAGGATGCCTTTGAAAATCAGACCACTGTCCTGAGAAACTAGAAATAGTTAAGGAGCGGCAAGGTGACTCTGTCACTACAGTATTTAGTGCACAAACATGAGAATTCCTAAGTCATGCATGATGGTGTGTGCTTCTAATACTGGGGAGCCAGAGAGGCAAAATGAGTCCTGTGAATTGGTGGCCAATGGATGAGCTTCCGATTCAGAGAGAGACCCTGTCTCAAAAATTATGGTGAAAAAGGATAAAGAAAAATACCAACCAATGACCTCTGAACTTCCTGTTCATGTTAATGCACTTCTCTGACTTGCCTTCATGATAGACTGTGACCAGGAAGTATAAGGCAATTTCCTTCTCTAAGCTGTTTTGGTCAGAGTGTTCAGTTCCAATAACAAAAAGAAAATCAGCATACTACACTTTTCTATACATTTCTATTTTGTCACCAGTACAAAAAAACAGGACAAACAAACAAACAATAAATAAATAAAAAGATACTCTGTAGTAAATCAACAGTGGGCTGGAGAGATGGCTGAAATGTTAAAAGGACTGACTTCTCTTCCTCTAGGACCAATGTTCAATTGCTAGCACCCACATGGGGACTCACAACTGTCTATAACTCCATGGATCCAATACCCTTACACAGACATATGTGTAGATGAAACAAGCATATAAAATAAAAATAAGTATATTCAAATTAACAAATTCAAACATGGTACATGTCATCATCTATCACAGGTTTCTAAACTTTCCCTATTGGAGTTTCCTTTGGTATTAATTATCATAAATTATAAAATTATAGTTTGATATCTAAAACAACACATGGATTTTAAAAATGAAATGAGTTTGAGAAAGCATGTGGTAATAAGGAGGAATTAATATGAGAGGTATATTAGTTAGTTTATGTAAAACCTGGAGATAACCACTAGAAAATCCCAGATACCAAGAAAACAAGAGGCTCCTAGGACATAACAAGGATGACAATAGCCAATAGAGACATATCCCAGAGGTTATGCATGGACTCCAGTTGACGGATGGTTCCACTCACACATTTAAAAGATGTTAACACAGAATTGTTTCTGTAAAGACCAAGAGTGGAGCAGAGACTGAAGAAAAGACCATCCAGAGACTGCCCCACCTAGGGATCATTCCCATTTGCAGACATCAAACCCAAACCACTATTGCTGGTGCTAAGAAGCACTTGCTGACAAGAGCCTGGTATGGTTTTCCCCTAAGAGGCTGTGCCAGAGCCTGACCAATACAGATGTGGATGTTCATAGTCAACCATCAGACTGAGCACATGGACCCCAATGGCGGAGTTTGGGGAAGGACTGAATTAGCTGAAGAAGTTTGCAACCCCATAGGAAGAACAACATCAACCAACCAGACATCCCCAGAGATCCCAGGAACTAAACCACCAACCAAGACACATGGTGGGATCCATGGCTCCAGCTGCTTATGTAGCTGAGGATTGCCTCCTCTAGCATCAATGGGAGGGGAGAGCTTTGGTCCTGTAAAGGCTTGATGGGCCATCATAAGGGAATGCTAGGGCAGTGAGCAAGGAGTATGTGGGTGGGTGGGAGAGCTCACTCATAGAAGCAGGGGGTAGGGGGAATGTGATGGGGACTTTGCGGAGGCGAAACCAGGAAGGGGGATAATATTTGAAATGTAAATAAATAAAATAACCAATAAAAACTAAATTAAATGCTTCACATAAACCAATTAAAAGGAAAACATTAAGATCATAATGTCAAGGTTCAGTCCATGGTTGTTTGACCTTATTTGGTTAAGAAGAACACCATGATGGTTAAAGTATTTGGTGAAGGACATCTATTTACTTCCCGGTCACAAAGACCCAACCTCAATATCCTATTTTCTCTGAGGTCCCAATCCCTATCCTTCATCACCTCTCAATTATACTAACATATTTTGAGTTTGCAATTCCTTCATTAGTCCTTTGGATTTAATTTTCCTTAGAAACACAATGACTAATATAGCTCAGAATTGCATTATTTCTTCCCTAACCTCCCAGGCATTTCTCAACTGAATCAAGTTGACAGTTAGTATTACCCATCACTGGTGTTCCTAGTTTGTTCTTCATAGTATTCCAAGTGGAAATGAATGAACACAAGTCCTGATAAAGTACTGGTGAAAAACATGCAAACAGGAAGGGAGGGGAGGAAGAAAGAAGTACCTCTGGAGTACTAGATAAGTGAACATACTTTACTCTTCAGGTACCATCATTTCAGTTGTCTGGGGAAAAAGCAAGAAGACAGTCTATTCGAACACTGTCCATTTATAGACATTTTATTTTGATGGTATCCAAATACTTTGAAAGTCATTGGAATCCTGATTTGTGACATGGTGGAGGTAAGTATGGAGGATAGATAGTAGGTGACTCAGTCAACTACAAGTTATCCAGAGAAATACAGGTTTGTTTTCTAGGCAAGCCTGGCTCCAAGCTCTAAGAGGTTACCATTCTTTCTTCCTACATGCCTGCATGGTTAGTTTTGGTTTCTGAGATTGTTGTGATGATTAATATTACCAATTAACTGTGATCTAAATGACAAGGGAGGCCAGCCTTTTGCCACTGGATGAGGCGCTATCTTGACTAGGTTAATTATTGTGGGAGGACACACTCTAGAAGTAGGTACACCTAGAAAGGTAGAGTCCTGAACTTCATACAAAGCAAAAACTAGCTAACCATCAGAATTCTTCAGTTTAATTTTCTTGACTCAGAGACAACTATGACCAATTGCTTTACACTCTCTTCCCTCTCATGATAGGCTGTACCCTAGAATTGTGAGCTAGAATATACCCTTCCATCCTTCAGTTGCTTTTAAAAGGGTATTTTTATTGCAGCCACAAGAAAAAGAACTGAGACTCTTCTACTTAACAGAGAACAGAAGACGAAGTAAAACTAAGTCTTGTCACTCTGACTGTGCTTCTCAAATTCCTGAGAAAATTTAAGACAGTTTAGGGCACCAGAGTTTCAGAGAATGGGGCATTGGAGCTGCTCTGCTAGATCATCTTATAAAAGCCAATATCCCTAGTGGAAATTACTGGCCCAGGTCAAACCAGCATACCTAAAAGGTCTTAATGAGAATAGATTGATTTTGTTCTTTCCCTAGTGTCAATGTGACTGTTTGAATTGAAATGAGTCTTAGACCAAAAGTAAGAAATCCCCGGGGGGGGGGGGCTGCATTTACTCACAGGTCCAAATTACTGTGAGTCCACACACTGAAACCTGTGGGGTTCTGTTCAAACACACACATTTCCATTTATTTCCATAATGAGCATTCACAAACATGAATGGATTCTATCCTGTACACATTTCAACTCCATGTCCAGAGTTCAAAAGAAATCAGAATTGTTCAGTCTTAGGATATCTGTATGCCACCTAAGTCCATGAAATAAGGAGTATGGTGGACTGTAACCTGTAATAAGGACCAGAGAAGCTTCTCCTCAAAGTGTGTGGCAATTAACTCAGAGACCATCAATGGATCAACATACAGAGAATAAAAGATTGTTGAGTGCTCCGTCCTAAATGGAACATACCATACCCCTTCCTCTAAGGCTCAATATCTTTTGAGGAAGAGGGAATGGAAAGATTTAAGAGACAGAGGTAATGAGTAACTTCAAAGAACCTGTGTTTTTTCCAGACACAGTAAAACAGACATAGATATGAATTATCACCAATTGTGACAGCATGTACAAGATCTACACAGAATAAAGGCAAAAAAGCCCAGAATAAAGGAAGGAAAGTAGGCACAAAATCCCACCACCAGCTGAGGAGCTACTGGGTTTTGATAGCTTCTGGGAGAAGTAGAAGCAGTTTTCTTTAATGATGTGACCCCTTGTAAACTGACCACATTCCAGGGTAGGCCCACTCCCAAAAGTAACTTGGCAACCAAAACTGAACACAGTAGGGGTGAAAAAAAGAAAAAAAAAGACTCAAAATAAGGTGGAAGAGAATGGAGGATTGAGAAAGTCCTTACAGGAGAAGTTGGATAAGGGAGTAAAATATATTCAAAATACATTAAATGTATACAACTCTCAGCAGCCCATCTAAACAGATGCAGAGACCCACAGCCAAACATTAGCAGGAGCTCAAGGAATCTTGTGGAAGGGTTGGGGGAAGGAATGAGGAACCAAAACCAGATAGCAATCCCATAGGAAGATGAACAGAGTCAACTATCCTGGAATCTTTGGGGCTCCCAGAGACTGAACCAAAGATTGAGCATGAGCTGGACCTAGGTCCTTTGTACATATGTAGCAGATGTGCAGCTTGGTCTCTATGTGGATCCCCCACAACTGGAGTGGGGGCTGTTCCTGAATCTGTTGCCCGCCTGTGAATCCTGTTGCCTTTACTGGCCTGCCTTTTCTGGCCTCAGTGGGAAAGAATGCAATCACATGTGCCAAATGGAGATGATACCTTTGATGGCTACCCTTTCTCAGAGGATGAGGGGAGGGGTGAATTGGTTGAGGATCTGTGTGAGGGGGAAAATTGGAGGAAAAGGGGACTGATACTGGGATGTAAATGGAATAAATACCTAAATTAATAAAAAGAAAAATATATTAAATTAAAATGTCTAAGAATTAGTGAAAATATTGCTTAAATAATATTCCAAAAGTAATTATTTAATTTTCATTCTTAAACTTGATTTTCAAATGACACACATTCTAATAGCAATAATAAAAGAAAGGGTAGATAGGGTAAAACATGGAGATAGGACAAACCTTGAAGTAAATGTTCCATGCGGAGCCTTGATTGTGGAATGAATTGCAACATTCACCTTTCTCATCTGTAAAATTAAGAATGTACTTCAGTACAGACAGCTGTTTGTGAAAATGAGGGTAAGAGAGACCAAGCTAAGGAGAATTGCTGAAGGATGGACAAATCTCTGTTGGAATGGGCATTGAGGCTCCTGTCTACTGGCTGTCCGGATGCACTTCCCCCACAGACATTGGATAAGGACAGTCCTCTGGCAAGCCTTCACACATGGAAACAGATGTCACTCCCCATGCTTTTGAATCATCTCTTCCTCATAGGCAATCTGCATCCTGTGAAGAAGCTGAAGAGTTTCCTTGTGATATTTACTCATTTTTTTTAATTGGATTGATTTCCTTAAACTCTCCCTCTCCCCTGGTAGCTGCTGTCCTCATGTCTGTGCTCATTCTCATTACAGCTGCCTCTGAGAGATTTACTTCACCCTTTTGATCATATACAGAGGCTGCATTTCTTTGTATAAGAAAACAAATTAAAAATGCATACAGGGCATTAATTGTGAACAAAAGGCATGTGGTATAAATGAATGGGACAATATCTTCGAAAACATCTACATCAAGGCTGCTTTCATTTAGTGTGTGGTTATATGCAATGGGTGTCCTAGGGAAAACATATATGAGTTATTTTTTATCTTGGAACCCTGAATGTTCTGAGCTGAATCTATACACAGCTTTGTCAAATCATTTTCCTTTGTGCTTGGGAGGTGTTTAGGTACTTCATGCTAAAATTCTTTCATTTGCTCAGAATGGTATAGAAATCCTCCATAAATCACCATAGTCCTATTGATATGTATACCTCATTAACAAATCGTGGTGTCATAGACAAATGCAGATCTAATGAGCAATGGTTAACTCTCCTGAAGGAAGTTGGCAAGGCTTTCTCTCTATCCACCAATTTGCTTTATAAACCTCTTAGGGCAAGGGGCTCATGTGGGTATATTCAGTTAGTACCCAGATCCCATTTTGAAGAAGCTAAAAAGAAATTATACCAGTGGTTTGACTCTAGATATACTGTGTTCAAAGTTACATTTCATTTCAATTATAACAGGAATGGAGCATGTGTCATTTGTTTCTCAGAAGAAACACCAATAACTCTTCAGAATGTTTTCAAATTTATTACAGTTTCAAAGAAGGTAATTTTTGCTTCAATAAAAAATTAAACTGAAATATGAAACATTTTGAAAAAAAGATTTTTATTGAGGACTATTTAGGGCTTCTGTTTAGCTTTGCAATCATAAACTTTTGCATTTATGAAAGCCTTCTAATCATAAGTCTCAATGAGTATTTTACTCTTATATAGAAAAAAAACAACCAAACAAACCATACTGTCAATAATGTTGAAAATGGTTTACAAAGCAAAAAACCTGGTATCTAAGCTCAGTATTAGGCCAGACTGTTTATGGAATACTCTTTTTTAGGGAAGTTGGGGGTGCACCAGACCTCTCATCTCTCATTGATGTTAAAATGCTAGCAATACACTCTGTGGCGAATTTCCCGTATGCTCTGGGAGTAAGGGGTAGAAGTTTCACTAAGTCAGTGATGAGGAAAGATCCACAGGAAAGAGCTCACAGGAACCATTTTGCAGTCATTTTACCTTTGGACCTGACAGGCTTTCAAGGTGATGGTTTGCATTGATTCCCACTCTTTCATCTCTTCTTTCTGTCCTCTGTTCTGATCTGCAGTTATCACCCACAGTTCTTGACACTTAAAATTGGTTAAGTGAGGTGACTTTCAGGGCCTCTCAGCTTATATCATAAGCCAGGTGAATCAACAGCCATTTTTGTATTTACAGTAGATGTGAAGAAAGAAAGACTCTGAGAGTGACTTGTCAGTTTCCAACAAGTAATGATATTAGATGATCATATGGTTCCCATGTGACATAGTCCCATTTCCAGAGTAGGGCTATCACTCAGTGTAACCACCTCAAAGAAGCCCTGGCTGGGTACACACACACACACACACACACACACACACACACACACACACACAAACGGAGAGAGAACATGCTTTGGAAATAAAATTTACTAGAAAAATTAAATTTATTAAATGAATAACTTCATCATCAGGACTAAGCCACAAAACCTTTCTTGCATTCTTTTCTTGTTTCAGAAACACAGTTTAAATATTCAGATTTAAGTATATACAATAAATTTCTAAATCTCTGGGCAATATTTGCTTTACGGTGTCTATATATTTAATTCTCTTGTGTGCCATTGTCCAGTGTATGAGGTTGTTTAGGACTCTGTCTAGCCCACTAATTAAAACTAAAATTCATATGCTTTGTCTTTGTGGAATGTTCTAGAAGGTGGCACTTCTTGTTTGATCAACTTTTCAGATGTAGGGGACTTGGATTCCTTATAGATACTGTTTCTAAGCAACCAATGTTCCTTTTGGTTTTTGCAAAGAGAGCCTCTTGTAAATGACGTTGGCCTAAAAGTTTTCATAATGCCAGCTTGCCAAGGCTGTCTTTGACTTCTTGATCCTTCTGCCTCACCTGCCAATTGCTAGGATTACACATATGCACTATCACACTGCCCCAACACCTAAATCTTCATACTTTTAAGATTATAGTAATAACAAGTTACTTACAACTTGCATGATTTTCTCCTGTCTTGTCTCTTAAAAGTTTTATTACTTTTTAAACTTTTGTGTGCATTTTACATGTGGGCATGCCAAAACACACATAGGGAGTTTATAGATTAGAACTGTTTGTCTACCACGGAGGACATAGCTCTATCCACTTTGGTGGCCCTTTATTTATTGTATTTCTCCTCTCTCCCTCTCTCTCTCTCTCTCTCTCTCTCTCTCTCTCTCTCTCTCTCTCTCTGTGTGTGTGTGTTAAGTCAGAAGACAACTTGGAAGAGTTAGTTTGCTCCTTCCATCAAGTCGATCTCCTGGATAAAAATCAGATTGTCAGGTTTGGTGTTGTCTTAACAGCTCTCTCTGGTGTTATCATCTAGAAACTTTATTATTTGTGTTTACATTTAGCTATTACACTATGGTTTAATTTTTATGAGTAGCAGAAGGTCTCTCTCTCTCTCTCTCTCTCTCTCTGATGTCTAGTTATTGCAGTAACAACTCATTAATTTTTAAATCATCTTTTCTCCTTTATACTTTTTTTTTGTCTCATTAACGATCAGTTGTCTGTGTCTGAGTAGGCTTTCTAAGCTTTTTCAAAAGTGTCTATTTTTTCAGTCACCACCATTCCTGTAACTGTATAATTAACATTGAGTGAGCCTTAGTCTCCTTAACTTTGTTGTTCTTCAGGCTCACATTGGCCATCTTGGTCTTTTGCCTCCTCATTGAAACTTCAAAAACATGTAAACTTTGTACATAATTTGTTAAAACCTAAAAATAATTTGCACTTTACTTTTGTTAGTGCTATAGTTAAGCTTAGTAGGAAGTGATTTTCTTGACAATATGTTGTTTTTCTGTTCTACTTGAATGTGAAATACATATCCATTTTGTTTACCTAGTTACTTGTTTCCATTATCAGTGATTTAATTTTCCATATTTAAATCCTATATATATTATCAGGATTAAAAATATAAACTTTACTGTGTTTTGAACTTCAAATCCGACAGCTCTCAGCTGTATGTAACAATGTAATTGATGTGTTTGTATTAACTCATTGTCATAGTTTTCTTTCTGTTCCTGTTATAAATAAACTGACAAAAAAGCAACTTAGAGAAGGAGAAATGAGTTTAATTACAGCTTACAATTTCAAGTTAACATCCATTATTATGGGGAAGTGAAGGCAGGAAATTGAAACATCTAGTTAGAGTACTTCTCAAAAGAACAGAGAAAAATAACTGCATACTTATTTGGTATTGTGCTTGCTTGTTCTCAGCCTGATTTCTCTACTTCTATACAGAGCATGACTCCTTGCCTAGGGAATTGTACCACCCATAGTGGGATGTTTCTTCCTATATCAATTAATTTATTGTAATCTCCCACAGATCAGAACACAGGACAACTTAGTGTAGACAATTTTTGAAATTCTCTTGGTAATAATTATCTTGTGTAGCCTGCATTTTTCTAAAACTTTTGTTAGTTCTTTGTGGGTTTCTATATAAATGGACCATGTCATCTACTGTCATGGACAATTTTAACTTTTCTTCTCACTGTGTGTATAATTTGTTTTCCTCTCTTGTGTTCTAATAAAACATAGCATAAATAATTCAGCAAAACAGGGAACTTTCCTTCATTTTGATCTTACTGCCTAAGTTTCTAGCTCCATTTCAGAACGCAGAGTGTTAGGTATAGGTTTTGTGTAAACATTCTTCATGATATTATCATGTGGTAGTTTTGAGTGTGTATACAATTTATTGTTGTGATAGATTACAATAATTTACTCTGTAAGTGTTGACCTAATATTTAGTAACTAGTACAAATTCTGATTTGTTATGATATATATTTTATACACCTCTTTGGTTGAAGTATTCACATATGCCATTATATATATATTTTTTTAATTTTTTATGTCTATACCTCTGAGACACTGCTCTGTGCTTTTGTTCTTGTGAAAGCTGTGTCTGACTTTGGAAATATTCTAATGCTGGCTTTATAGAAGGAGTTCGAAAATCTATGGTGTATAAGCTGATCAATTAGGGATAAATTAGTAGATACCCAACACTATACACTTTAGTGTACTCTGGCTCTGAGATGTCAACATATGAGAGAAGCTTGGTCTACCTTTACTTAAGCAAAGAAAGCATTTGGTGACAGTATACATTTACATGCCAAGTACAAAGTGTAACGTTGAACTGCTGGACTTTCATAATCTTGCTGGTATCTTCTGTTTAGCAAGATGTTCACTATTGTTTAGTCCCTAAACTGAATGCTTCTGATACCTTTTCACATCATTGTAGACAGCTGCATCCTAAAGAGTACTTTCTATTTACCACTAAAGATGAAAGATTTATTTCCTATGGCATACTCTTTAATAAATATCCCCATTCATTGGATTTAAATAATAATATTTATAAAAGGTAGTAGCAAATCAAAACTTTATTTCTGAAATTTGTTTGCTAAACTAATCAGAATTGAAATTCACTGACAATTAGGCACCTCCTGTCTGATATCCTGTTTCAGGTTTTATGACTTTCCTGAGTGAAGACATCTTAGTCTTCTTATGGATAAATATAACACAATTCTTTTGAATTTTATCTTTCTTGTATCAGGATCCAAGAGAAGAAATGCTAAAATGTTGTTTTAGCTTATTTTCTTTATGGACAGCATCAAATGTATACATCCTTCTTTTCGGGTCATTGTTTTCCCACCAAGATCTCCCATGTACACAGCTGCCACTCCACCAAAGTGGAACAGACACTAATGGCCATGTGTTCCTCCCTTAGCCAAATGTCTGGCAGTGGCCACTAATAAAACCATCTGTCACTGAGATGAGTTCATAGCCTGCCACTATTGTAACTTGAGGATGCATAGACTTGCCAGGCACCCTAGTTATTGGATGTCCAAATGCAGTCCACTGGGCCCACAGCAACTGTGGATATAATTATGCAAAAAATAAAATAAAGACTCAGCTGGCTTGCCATTCATGCTGAGTGATCTTAGAGGAGGCAGGCACTGCAGCAGGCACTCAACTCAAAAGGTGATCTGAGGACAACAGTGCTGGAACACTCAAAGTGAAGCATTATGTTCTCCTCTTTCCTTAAAACTTTCATTTTTTAAAAAAAATTAAGTATTGTGTATGAATCAATGATATTAATCTTAACACAGAGTATAATTTTGTGTCTAGAAGCTGACCTCTTGATCCATGAATGTATCATGGCCACCTATGATTCATAACCTTAGTTTCATTTACCATGATACTATTTCATAAGATCTAACAATATCTTTAGTCTTCTGCAGGAGTAGGCAGAGGTTATGAAGTTTAATACATAAAATTATACAGTACTAACAAGGATAAAAACTGACTTTTGAATACAGGTATTTCTTCTTAGTTGCTTTGTGCTTCTACCACTTTTAGAATAAGTTAACTCAGGTACAAAAAATGGATTCTTTTAATGTTAGTACATTATAGGTTATTTTTATTGTAGTTGGTTTTAATCTCAACTTAAGATAAACAAAAATCACCTGAAAAGGAAGCCTAAAGAAGTGTCCTGATTCACAGAATGATAAAGATCCACCTAGATTGTCCATGGTACCTTCTAATACCTCCTATCTACAGATGAAGGGGTTTGACAGAAGAAAGATAATCTTGCATTCTGCTCCTTGGCTCTACTGCAGCAGAGTTAATTGTTCTGTTGCTGTTATGCTGGATCCTTCACTCATATTATAATCAGAGTTTCTAAGTACTCATTGTGGAGTAGAGACCAGCAGATCTCCAGGAAGCTTCCGACTTTCAGTAACAGACTGGAACAACTGAAGCACTGAGGCTTCAGCATATACTCCAGTATATACTGGAGTGTACTTAATATACTCCAGTTTGTGTCACTGTCACCACATTTGGGGAATATGATTGGCATTACTGTCTTTACCAAAGAGATCCTTAAAGCTCTAGGTCCTTCAGCAAGATGCAGTGAGAAGGCAACATCTATGAACCAGATCCCAATCTGCTCATAGTTGGTACTGGCCTGCCTAGCTTCTGAACTTGCGAGGAATGAGTTCATGCAGTTTATGAACTGCCTTGTGGTGGTATTTGTGATAGAAGCTTAAGTGACATTTTGGTCTTCTCCATGGTTCCTTGGCATCACTAAATTTCTTGAGAAGCCTCAGAGACTAATAGTGATATCAGTCATGTCCTATTCTGACTGAGGCTCTTTGTTTCAAGGTTTCTAATTTTCTCTCTTTCTTTCCATCAGCATATTCCCATTGTCTTTTCCTGGATAAGGCCCATACTGCAGCTATTATCTTTAGCATGCTTTCTTATTTGGGTGTCTTCATTACATGGTAAGGAACAGATATGATCCTTAGTCACACTTGTTTCTTCTCCTATTTGTCACTTCCACAGTATATCTTCCACCCTGAACTCTTCTGTTCTTTATGATATCATAGAAGTGATGGGTAGGAAGGTGGAGAGATTAGGGAAAAAAAGCTTAAATTTCACAAATGTGTGTCTCTCAATGGGAACCTAGGAACATGGATACAATGCACTCTATTGCATAACTTTTTACGTGAAAACAGTGTTCTAGAAGTTGTTGGCCTGACCAAGTGGTGTGTAAATAAACACACAATAATAGATATACCTACCCTTATGGATCAAGTTGGTCTGAAGCTTATCTATAGCATGGTTCACTTACTTAATGGCATGAACACTTTTCACTGGGAAATGAGCATTCTAAGCACAGAACCATTTCAAAACATCTCTCACATTTAAGGTTTCTTTCCTTCCAATCAAATTGTCAGGAACTTGGTTTGTAACAGCCATAACAAGAATTGTAATCACTCTGGGCCCTGTTTTTTTGTATGTTTGTTTGTTTTTGTTTGTTGTTTTTTGTTTTTTTTATCTAAAGAGAAAAGATTTTGAAATTAGTTGATATAATGCATAGAAAAACATTCACAATAAAACATATCCTTCTGAAAATTTTAGCATGGCATTTGTTAAAATTACTAGGGAATTTTAGTAACATGTAGACTCTGACTCACTAGCTATAGGCAAGAGCTAGAGAACCTCAGTTTCTAGCAGCTTTCAGGAGAGGCTGATGTTTTGGCTGCCACAATATGTTTGGCACTAATAAACAAACAATCAAACAACAACAAAACACACTTTGATCTTTTGTTCTTTTCATCTAAAAAGTAGTTGTAAAACTCACTCATTTCTCAATGGATACATATTTGAGACAGATAAAATGTTCTCTTAGGAGCTGGAGAAATGAATTAGTACTAGTCCTACAGAAAGCCTGGGTTCAATTCCCAGAACCCATTTGGGCAGCTTACAAATGCCTCTAACTCCAGCTCCAGAGCATGGAATGTCTTTGGTCTCCATAGGCACATACATATATAAATGTCTCATTCTTTCTACATCTCTCTCTCTCTCTCTCTCTCTCTCTCTCTCTCTCTCTTGTTCTTGCTCTCTCCTCACATACACACACACACACATACACACACAGACACACACACATTCACACACAAGAATACAGACTCATGCACACATATACACATTTAAGCTTTTGCCCATTTAATTTCTTTCATAACCTGAAGATAGGATGTTTATTGTTTAAACTAGTTTTTAGAGTTTTAATCTAAAGTAGTTTTATCATGTTTTGTCATTTTGTAAGTCCTGGTTTTGAAAAGTGCACTCTGGGTGATTCAGCTCCAGTTTTCATGCTTGTTTGTCAACCAGTTTACTTACTGATCTATGTCATCTTGATTTTACTATTTAATAAAGGAGAAACAGAAGTACTGAACATGCCCTTGGCTGACCATGGCTTGTCTATCACACATACAATAACTATTCTTGTCTTTAGCACTTAAATCTAACAGCCTTTCTGTGGTGTTACACACAATTTTACACAGTTTTTATGTAATATTTACATTTATAGCAAGATCACTGCACTAATTATCTGTGTTATGAATTTCTAGAGTAATAGCCTGTATATGTATGTATATATATATATATATATATATATATATATATATAT
>JADRCH010000872.1:508359-535402 GCA_019843965.1 Rhynchomys soricoides | reverse complement strand
ATATATATATATATATATATATATATATATATATATATATATATTCTAAAATGTGTTTGTAAAATTTCTTAAACATGCCAGGCAGTGGTGGTGCACACCTGTAATCCCAGCACTCAAGAGGCAGAGGCAGGCGGATTTCTGAGTTCGAGGTCAGCCTGGTTTACAGAGTGAATTCCAGAACAGCCAGGGCTATACAGAGATACCCTGTCTCGAAAAACCAAATAAATAAATAAATAAATAAATAAATGTAGTTCAAATAACCAATTAACTTATAAAATTTTCAACAACCTTAGTCGTAAAATAATATAATTTAAAACTATACTGGGATTCTATCTTACCCAGATCAGAATACTTACCATAGAAAAGGAGACAAAATACAGATGGAGACAAAGACACAATGGAGAAAAGAAATGCATGTACTATTGCTGGGAATGTAAACTGATAAAGCCACTATGGAAAGCAGTATGAAACTTCCTCAAAAACCTAAAAAAGAGTTAGTACAGAGTATACGGATACCATTCCTCCAGCTACAGAGACACTCACAGTGATTTATTACAGTCTCATTCTTAATGTCAAGTTATGATATTAGCGTAGGTGTTTGGCAAGAGATGAATAAAGTGTGGCAAATATTCAAAGTCTGGGTTTATTCAACCACAAAGAAAAATTAAATCATCTTGTTTTCAAAGGAATAGATGGAATTGAAATCACTACATTTGATTAAAAAATCAGTCAGATCTAGAAAGATGTGTATTTATTCCTCAATTTGTGGATCTTAGATTTTAAATAAACCCAGGAAAAATGGGGAGAGAAAGAAATATAGAGCATGGTGTTGGGAAGCAGTCAAAGTACATCACATGTGTGAATGAAAGTATCTTCTAAAACCTATTACTCTTTTTAAAGACTACAAACCATTAAATATATAACAAATATTTTTCATTACATAAATATGTTTCCTTCAGAAGTAGCCATAACTTTAATCATATTTTCACTAATAAATCCTTAATATGCATTAAGTTATTCAATAATAATTTTAAGATATTTTAAGGCATGTTTTAAAGACAAAAGAAATCATTAGTTACAAAATATTCAAGACAAAAGCTGAGGGCTTATACAACTGGGCTGTGCCCTTGCAAAGGATACAGGAAATGGCCTTAAATCTGTGTGTGCATCTGCATTTATACCCTGAACATCCTATTTACCTACCACTTCCAGGGGACAAGAAGGGTCTTTTGGCTGAAAGAAACTTTAGTCCAGGAAACCACATACTTTCTGTAAAGAGGTAGCTGCTGACAGCAAATGTGTCTAGATTTGTATGTTATATGTCTAGTCTAAGTTCCCTGCTATTCCACAGTAAAAGGAATGTCACAATAACCAAAGAAGGGCAAGGTTGTCTTTCAATCAAAGAATCAAAGATCATATGTAGCTAGGAAAGAAAGAGGAGAGGAAAAGGCAAAATTAGGAATGAGGGAAAGAATGAAGGAAAAGAGGGTATTGCTTATATACACAACAGAAGACTGACCAGATTGGATCAGGAATCTAAAGGCTGTGGTAAGCTGCAGAGAGTTGTTCCTAAACAGAAGCATTCTTTTCATACCTTGAACATGACTGGTCTTACTCTATGAATCTCGGAAATCTTTCGTTAATGGAGGCATATCACACTGTAGGGATGAGAACTATATGTTTTCGACATTGAATACTGAAGTGAAGATGGGTCATTAGAGTATAGGTGCATTTGTTTTATAGATAAGAAAATCAAGTACAGAGAAGCTGACCAAAAATCAAGTACGCAGAAGCTGACCACTCAGTATAACTTACTGATGTAAGAAGCCAAAATCTTAGCACCCTATTTCTTTTATTATTCACTGACTTTTGGGGAAAAGGCCAAAGAAAATATGAAAGGGAGTAAGTACAGGCCCCAAGTGTAGCGTATACAATTTGTTAATACTTAAACTTTCTAAACTTTACTTTCTTACTCAAATGTATAATGTTAGGGAATATTGAACAGTGAAACCATAAAAGCTGCTAATGTTTTATAAAGTATACCCTGGAGGACTCCATTCTCTGAGCACTACAAGAGTCCCAGATTTTTGTCTGCAAAGCAGTATGAAAAATTGAAGAAGCCAGATTTCTTTTGTGGAAAAAGGAGTTCTGAACACTTTCCATTGAACAGCTGAATTTAAAGGCAGTGCTACAGGGAAGGGCTGCTCTGTGCAACCCTCCGTCCATCACTCTTGCTCATAGAGAACTGAAGTTCATTTTCTTTTACATCTCACATGTACCTTATATCTTCTTGAGAGACTAAAAACATGTTGTCTTTTTGTTAAAAGAGAAACTAGTAAACAAAACTACAACATGGTGATTTTAAGGGAAGCAGATGCTCTGGGGGATGAGAGATTGCTGGTAGTGTGCGCACTTGCTGCTCTTGCCAAAGACCTAAAGTTGGTTCTCTGAACCCTAGACAAGCAGCTCACACCACCTGTCACTCCAGTGGCAGAACATCTGACACCCTTTTCTGACCTGCACAATTAATCACACACGTGCTTGCTTGTGCGCGCGCGCACACACACACACACACACACACTGTATTTTTTTTTTTAAATCAATTACTCTAACCAGGAAAAGGAAGAGAAAACATGGCAAACCTTAGATTCTAACTGATATTGCCAGAGACCTTTGCTTTCAAAGCAAATCTCTTACAATGTTTGGAACTCTTGATTCTAACAAACTGAAAACAAGAGTTGCTTATTGTTCTGAAAGCATGCTTTGAGTGTCTTAGACATGTGTGCTAGCTTTGTAAATTATCTTCTTCACATTGGGTAATCCTCTTTTGTTTCTATAGTCTTTGTTTTTCACATATCTGACAACTTTGAGAACAGAAAGAAAAATATGAACAGGTCTAAAAATCAAGCATGAAGCTTCAGATTATAGGTTCGCAATCTTTACAAAGAAATATGCTTCTTCAGTGACAGGGGAATTTCTTAGGAAAACTTGAGCATATTCCTAAAGTACATATTGGAAAGAACAAGATCCAACATGGAGAGATAGACCCTGCCAAGGCTTTAATAGCAGTCTCTGACTCTACAGAAATAATTATCTTTTAGACAATCATCCATCATTTGATCCACAAATGTAAACCTAAGGTACTGCCTCTCCTTTTGGATGGCTGAATTCTGAGGGCACATCTTCAGGGTTCCAGAAAGCTGCCAAAGCATTTTGTCAGTTTGGACAAAGTCATATATATACATATATTTTTTACTTAAAGACACACACACACGTGTGTGTGTGTGTGTGTGTGTGTGTGTGTGTGATGGACTTTCTTACATCTGACTAGAAGCACACAATATTTGTTGATGATGTAATATGAAGTCATTGCTAATTTTGAAGTACATGAAACACCTAGAGCTTACTCCTCCTCCTATTGAATATGTACAGCTTTCGTTCAGACATCTATGCACCTATTAACAGAATCAATACATTCCTTCTAAGGTCTAACTAGCAATAATGTTTAGTCCCTCATACATGTTTCTTACAAAAGACAGCATCAAGAAGTTAAAAATACCAGGAATCAGAGAATCAGAATGATCAGAGAATTTCCTTGAATTTTCCTCATGTAATGACAGTAAAATTACAACAGCCTTGCTATGTATTTTAAGCACTTAATACTTTTCTTAACTTAATATCTTTCCATGATTCATTCAGTTTTTCATGCAAATATAAAAATCCATAATATTCTAGATTAGGGAAATTAAGCTGTTTCGTGATATCAATGCTATCAAAAAGTTTGATACATTTTTGTTCAAAAAGTTTTGATGCATTTAACAAGCAAACACAGCCTGTGGTTTGAAAGTCAAATAGTACTTCTAGAATTACAACATCAAACAAAACAAACATTCGTCTCTTCTGCTTCCCTCTCCCAGGTATCTACCAGAATATGACACATTTAGTTCACTTATATATTATGAGAAATGTCACATTTTAAAAGCAATAACTGTAATGTATTTTTTGCTTGTCTTAAAATTTTAAACAGCATTTGAATTTCCTAAATTACAAAACCACCACACAGACCTTTTCTTATTCTCCAAGAATCATTGTATCAAGGATTTGAATTAAATCTGTATTTAGGGTTTTCTTTTAAACTACTATTCGTGGTAGACTCATATAATTGGCTATAATTATTATGAGATTTCTTTTTCCCCTAGGAATTTTATATTGTTTTAACTTTTATTCATTTTATTTAATGGCTTATCATTGTCATATCTTATAAAAAGTCACAGAATTTTATCCCTCCGTCCTCATGTCCCAATTTCCTATTTTACATCATCCATTCTCAGGGCATCCTAAATGTCTCTTTTATTATAGGATCTCACTGTTTATCATATTTCAGATTTCTAAATGTACAATAAGTGTCAGATCTCAAGATTTAGGGTCCTTTATATAAATAATCTCTAGCATGGTGGCACACATCCCTAAAAGTGAAAAAAGGTAAACATTATACTTTGAAATATCTCAAAAATGTTTTGATTTTAGCTTAACACTTTCATGATGAGCATCTATGCTGGTTAGGTTTTTGTTAACTTGACAGAAACTAGAGTCATACAGGACAAGGAAACCTCATTTGAGGAATTGCCTCTATCAGACTGGCTTATGGGCAAGCCTGTACTTAAATGTGTTGATGGATGATTTTCTTTTTCTTTTTCTTTTTCTTTTTCTTTTTCTTTTTCTTTTTCTTTTTCTTTCTTTCTTTCTTCCTTCCTTCCTTTCTTTCTTTCTTTCTTTCTTGATACTTTATTTACATTTCAAATGTTTCCTCCTTTCCAGATTTCCCCATTGGAAAATCTCTATCTATCCCCTCCCCCTCCCCTGCCTCTATGAGGGTATTCCCCCACCCACCCACCCACTCCCCTCTTCCCTCCTTGGCATTCCCTTATACTGGGCATCTAACACCCTCAGGCCCAAGGGCCTCTCCTCCCCCTAATGGCCAACAAGGCCCTCCTCATATGTGTCCTGAACCATAGGTCCCTCCATGTGTATTCTTTGGTCTATGGTCCAGACTCCAGGAGCACCAGGGGTCAGGCCAGTTGACACTGTTTCTCCCTCCCCATGGGGCTGCAAACTCCCTCAGCTCCTTCAGTTTCTTCTCTTACTCCTCCATCTGGGACCCCACTCTCAGTCCAATGGTTGCTGTGAAGTGAATCTTGGGTATTCCGAACTTTTGAGCTAATATTCACTTATCAGTAAGTAAATACCATGTTCGTTCTTTTGTGACTGAGTTACCTCTACTCAGGATGATATTTTCAAGTTCCACCCATTTGCCTGCGAATTTAATGAAGTCATTGTTTTTAATAGCTGAGTAGTATTCCATTGTATAAATGTCCCACATTTTCTGTATCCATTCCTCTGTTGAGGGACATCTGGGTTATTTGATTTTCTTGATGTAGGAGAGCCTGTTTTATAGTAGGTGGAGCCTTTACATGATAGGTGGTACTGGTTTGTATAAAAAAGCAGGCATAGTGAGTCCTGGAGAATAAGCCAGCAAGCAGTGGTCTCCATGTCTTCTGTTTCAGTTCCTACTTCAAGATTCCTGCTCTGTCTTTCCTTCATGGAAACTTTAAACTGTAAAATAAGATAAATCTTAGTCAACAGAGCCAGAAGAGCTGAAATAGAGCACATTTCTTCCTTTTTTGTTTTTATGCTTTTTTTTCTTCAGCCCCTGATATCATTTCTTTGCTTTGATAAAACACTGACAAAGGCAACACAGTCTAGGATTTACTGCTTAGGGGACAGCACCAGCCAGAGTGGCCTGGATTCTCCAATGAATTTAATCAAGATAGTGCCCAACAGACATGACCACAGGTCAATGGGTTTAGGGGATGTCACAATGATCTTTGTTTCCCAGGTCTCACTTATGTCAAGTTAACAATTAAATCTAATAATCATGGTCTGCATTTGCATGCTTCATGTCCTGTGTCTTCTACTTGAATTTCCTTCTAATTTTCTGATCTCTTAGTATATAAACATCATTTATGCATGTGACCTCTCTACTTTGTTATAATTTCTTTCTTACTTTCTATCTTACAGATTCCAGTTTTTGGAAAACATCTTTAACATTATGTAACATCTTGTCCATTATTATTTCTATCTATCTATCTTTCTTTCTTTCTTTCTTTCTTTCTTTCTTTCACCTATTTTAATCATCACCATCACTTGTTTTAAGAGGGACAAAATATTTATATGAAAGATAAGTTTGTCTATAACATGCCATCCTTCTTTCTCATTCCCTAGTCTGAGAATTAAAATTACAAGACTCCATGCCTAATGCATTGTATTCTTTAAAATGGGTACAATTTTTAACCTTAACTACTTTGAAGTTATCATCAATTAATTTTTTCCTGGTGGTTTCTTTTCTACCTCACAGACTATCTCTCTTTGCACTTCATTTTCAATTGTCTTGGTCTCTGCCTTTTTCTGGAGTAGACATTTCAAATTTTTATTTAAGAATAAGGTATAAAAATTTCATTGATAGAGTTTCAGAGCAAGTGTTTCAAGGCAGGAGCTTAAAGCATTCCATCCACAGTTGAGAGTGGAGAAAGAATAAATTCATCAATTCTTGTTTGCTTGCTTTCATTAAGCTGGCTCTTCTTTTTATAGACAAGGAAGCCTTTTCTAGGGAGTGGTATGGCCCAAAACAGGTTGGGTCTTCTTCAACACCTAACATTCAAAATGGTCCTCTACAAACATGACCATAAGCCAACTTGATCTGCATAATTTTTCTTTAAGATTATCTTCCCAGGTGATTCTAGGCTGTCTTAAGTTGACAGTAAAAACTAACTTTCATACTGACCTTCCATTTGCTATGTCTCCACCTATTAAGTTGTTGAAGTTCATTCCCTTGTTCAGCCTTTTTTATTCTGAATGATAATAAATTGAGAAGTTCCTAATTCCTACATCTTAGAGGCTCTAAAATTTACATCTAACCTTGACTTCTGCCATCTTTTCTGTTTGCCTTCCAAACCCAAATTACCATCACTTAAATAATGTTATTAACACTCTGATTTCTGAACACTTATGCATTAATTAAATTAAATTTTAGTCTTTTGTTCTCATTTAATTTTTCGAGGAAAAAATAAAGATGAACACTTGTGCTTAGTTTACTACATTGCCTTAAGTAAATACTTAAAAATCCTTTATTTTCCTTCTTCAAGGCATGATTTCTAAAATAAGACAAAGATCTATTTCACTCTGTGAGCATAAAAAATATATTTATATAATATAGATTGAAGACTCATTTCTGATTTTAAAGATAAGATTTGTTTAAACACAAAAGAAATCTGCTGATTTCATTCATTAACATATACACAAACAAGGAAGAGCTTAATGATGAAAAACTTAGTTTGATGAAACTTAATTTTCACAAATACCAAATAAAGACATATAAATGACCTTTTACTTTTTCAGAAGTAGAAGTGTGCTGTTTCATGCCATAGTCTTTGCACAATGGGAGGCATCTTAAAGTTTTTTGGTTTTGTTTTTTGTTTTTTGTTTTTCTTACTAATAACCCAGCATTGATTGATAGGTAAATAATGTACTATGAGAGTGCATGGTTTCACAGCATGCAGAAAGAGCGAATTTTCTGATTAAAGCCCTTTGAACAGTTATTACAGGAAGCACTATTTATATAATATAATTCCATTCGCTGTGAATTGTATATGATTAACATCTGAAATATGTAAAAGGAAACAAGGACTTTCTCAGAAAAGCACTGCACACTTATTCCTTGCTTGTCTTTCTTGGCTTTAGCATTTCTGGACAATCAATGGAAGCTTGAGATAGTTCCCTGCCCTCTCTCAGGATGGCTAAAGGGACAGTACTCAGCATTCAGAACTGTGTATGAAGTTTTTTGGAATGAAAGGGAAGCTGGAGCACATTCTTTATTCTACCAGCTATGCTTATGGTACTGAGCAGGTTAAGAACATGAGGAAGTAGACAAGAATGGGTTTGTTTTTTCTACATGCTGACCACCATTTGGACCAGCACCATTTGTTGAAAATGCTTTATTTTTTCCACTGGATAGTTTTAGCTCCTTTGTCAAAAATCAAGTGACCATATGTGTGTAGGTTCATTTCTGGGATTTCAATTCTATTCCATTGATCTTCCTGCCTGTCTCTGTACCAATACCATACAGTTTTTATTACTATTGCTTTGTAATACAGCTTGATGTCAGGGATGGTGATTCTCCCAGAATTTCTTTTGTTGTTGAGAATAGTTTTTGTTATCCTAGGTTTACTGTTATTCCAAATGAATTTGCAAATTGCTTTTTCTAACTCTACAAAGAATTGATTTGGGATTTTGATGGTGATTGCATTGAATTTCTAGATTGCTTTGGGCAACATGGCCAATTTTACTATATTAATCCTGCCAATTCATGAGCATGGAAGATCTTTCCATCTTCTGAGATCTTCAATTTCTTTCTTCAGAGACTTGAATTTTTTGTCATACAGATCTTTCACTTGCTTGGTTAGAGTCACACCAAGGCATGTAATATTATTTGCCACTATTGTGAAGGGTGTTGTTTCCGTAAATTATTTTTCAGCCCATTTATCCTTTGAGTAGAGGAAGGCTACTGATTTGTTTGAGTTAATTTTATATCCATATATTTGCTGAAGTAGTTTGTCAGCTTTAGGTATTCTCTGGTGGAATTTTCAGGGTCACTTAAGTATATGATCATATCATCTGCAAATAGTGATATTTTGACTTTTTCCTTCCAATTGGATCCCTTTGACCTTCTTTTGTTCTCTAATTGCTCTAGCTAGAATTTCAAGCACTATATTGAATAGATAGGGAGAAAGTGGGCAGCCTTGTCTAGTCCCTGATTTTAGTGCGATTGCTTCAAGTTTCTCTCCAAGTTTGGCTGCTTGTTTGCTGCATTTTACATTTACTATGTTTTGAAGTGTGGTTGCCTCAGGCCTTCTTAGAAAAGGGAAGAAAATACTCACAGGAGCAAATATAGAGACAAAAGGTAGAGCAGAGACTGAAAGAAAAGCCATCCAGAGTCTGCCCCACCTGGGGATTCATCCCATAGACAGTGTCCAATCCCCTACACTATTGTGAATGCTAAAACATGATTGCTGAAAGGAGCCTGATATAGCTGTCTCCTGAGAGGCCCTGCCAGAACCCTACTAATACAATGGTAGATGCATGAAGCCAATCATTAGTCTGAGCACAGAGTCCCCAATGGAAGAGTTAGAGAAATGACTGAAGGAGCTGAAGCAGTTTGCAACCCCATAGGAAGAACAACACTACCAACCAACCAGGACCCCCCCCCCCGACATTTCCCAGGAACTAAGCCATCAACTAAGGAGTACACATGACTCCAGCTGCATATATAGCAGAGGATGGTCTTGTCAGGCATCAATAGGAGGAGAGGTCTTTGGTCCTATGAAGTCTTGATAGATGCCACAGTGTAGAGGAATCGAGGACAGGGAGGGAAGAATGGGTGGGTAGGTGGTGGAACACCTTTGTAGAAGCAGAGGAAAGGGAGATGGGATAGGGGTTTTTTGGGAGTGGGAACCAGGAAAGGGGATAAGATTTGAAATGTATATAAAGGAAATATCCAATGAAAAAAGAAAGAACACAAGGAAGCCTCTTTTTTTCAAATAATGGAGCATCTTACATTTTATGAAGGAGCATTCCATACTGTAGATTGATCATATTGCAGGGATTTCAAGGTAGGAACTTGAATCATATAGTTATATCCACAATCAAAAGAAGAAAAATGTGACATCTGCATTCTTCTTTGTGCTTAGCCAACTCTATTCTCTCACAGTTCAGGGTCCCTGCCTAGAGAATTGTACTTTTTACAATGATGAGTTCTTCCCATATTAATTAATGTGATAATCATAATCCCTTGTAGATATCCCTACAATCTAATCTGATCTAGACAGCTTCCTAGAAACTTACTTCACAGATAATTCTATTTTGTGTTAAGTTAATATTAGCTATCACAGAAGACAAATCATTTGCCTTATTTTGTATGTTAGTCAAATAGTTTATGTGTATTTCATGGTGATATAAACACATTAAAACAAAAGTACCATATTTACATTCAACTTTTTCGATGAAATGCCATCACCTGTAAGGTAGGTTTTTAACAGGTATTCGTTGAAGTTTCTTTTTGTCCTGTTATGATAACTCTGAACAGGAAGGAAAAAAATAAAGTTGTATATATTTGCTATATTGCTCATTATAATATAATTGCTACATTATTGATCTCAGTATGTGTCTATGTGTATATATTTATATGATCTGTATGCAGATATTCATGTGTATGCACACATGATACATGTTTATATGTGGATACTCGTGCAAGCCACAAGTCATTTTGTCTTCACCTTATTTTTTTGTGAGTCTATCAATAAATGAGAATCACCATGCTTAGTATTGACTAATGGTTAGTGAGTCTCCAGATGCATGCCACCACACCCAGCTTTTTAGTCAGACGATGGTTACCTAAATTCATCTCTTTGTTCCTGTTTGATAGGCTTTTTACTGACTAAGGCATCTCCCCAGCACTTTAAATTATTGAGTGATGTCATTTACATGGGGAATTTAATGGTCTAAAGTGTAGAAGTAGTGAAGAGAATGGAGATTGTCAAAGACCAGGAAGAAGCTCTGGGCAAAGAGTAAGAGCTTTAGTTATGTATATTTCTAAAGACTGATTTATATTTTATGACTACTGTTAATAATATTGTGTTAAGTAATATAGAGGTTTGCTAAGATGGAAATCAAATTCAAAAATGCATTCACACATGCGCATGGATGCACACACACACACACACACACACACATTGTCACAAGAAGAGGTGATGAGTTTCAGAACAAACTTGATTTGGTAGTTATGTCTCAATTTACATGTATGTCAAATCATTGTTATATTATCTTAAATATATACAACTTTCAGTGGGTAAGTATTCTTCCAGAGAGTCATGAAAGGACAAATAGGGTTTGATTATAACAAGATTCTTATTGTAGCCTCTTCCTTCACAGTTCGATGACTTAGTTATTAAGTCACATTTCTTAGCTTTATTTCTATTGCTACGAAAATAATGTCTTGACCAAAACAAAACAAAGCAGAATAACAGCAGCAACAACAGCAACAAAAACCCACAAAACAAACCAAAACTAACAACTTAGGGGAGACAGGGTTTATTTTAGATTACAGTTTCAAGCTATAGTCAATTAACTATGGGGAAGTCACACGAGAAGGAACTTGAAGCAGTCATTCACATCACATACAGAGTCAAGAGCAGAAAGAAATAAACATGTAGGCTTAGTGCTCAGCTTGCTTTCTCTTCTTATACAGTCCAGGGATAATTCTAGGGGATAGTACCATCTACTTTCAATTAAACCAATCAATACAATCTGTCATAGAAGTGTCTATTTGTTGCTATGTATTGTAATGATAAATACTGGCCCCAAGTTTGGTTGCACCTTGGAATGAGGAAATCCTCACATACACAAAGTTATGCTATATAACTTTGCGTCTTAATTTAAAACTATTGGCTGAATAAAGATGCCTACAGCCTGTAGCTGGGTAGAAGAGAGGTAGGCAGAGCTTGGGTTCCCAGGCTTGGGGACTGATGCAGGACAACAAGGGATACATGAAGAGAGAGACAGTGGAGAGAGAAGGCACCATATGGTAGGTGGATCATGACAACATGGCCATGAGGACTGACAATTGGAGTAAGACCAACCCAAGCAGAACATGACAAGTTATAACTTGGAGTTATTGACAGGGAGGTAGGCAAAATAGCATAGAAGTTGATATCTGCCCAGCTTTAGTGATATTAAGGCTAATTATAAATATAAAGGTTAAGTGTCTTTTATTCGGGAACTAAATGATCTAATGTGGGGTAGAAACCCCCATTAATTAATACCACAAGTTGGACCTAGATAATCCCTTACTGAAATTCTCATTCCAGATGAATCTAGATTATGGCAAATAAAAAGTGACTGTCACCTAACAGTGATCTTTGATTTCCACAACTCCAATGTCAGTTGTCTGACCAGAGTACCAAGAGTGAGACTTCATGTATATGAGGGATATAGCATGGTTCTCATATGCCTCTCCTTTACTACTCTCTTGGGGATAGAATACAGTGAGTAAATACTTGCTTTTATCAGAACATTCATTGGGTCACCAAAATCCTTAGTTATGAACATAAATAATATCTGGATTTTAGGCACAGGTGTTTTTAAATTAAAATGCCTGTCATCTCAGATATTTGTCATTTCTCTATGTTGGAAGTGCCCAGATTCTTTTCTATTAGTAATTTTGAAATAGTCAGTTAATTGTTTCAACCAAAGTTATCCTATTATGTAATAGAAAACTAGGCCAAAGTTTATTTTATTCTGGCATTGACATGGCACATGTGCATTGATGTGTTTCCCACAAATTTATAAAATTATGCAGGACAGAAGATGGAGAGATAGCTCAAAGGTTTAGAGTACGTCCTATTTCGTAGAGAAAAATCAAGTTTAGTTCCAAGCATCCACAATGGACATCTTACACTTGTGTGTAACTCCAGCTCCAGATATTTGACACCTCTGACCCCTGTAAATACTTCTCTCAAATGCAAAAAGTCACACATTCACATAATTAAAATTTTTTTAAAATTAGAGAGCTAGAGCAATGGATCCAGAGTTAAGAGCACTTCAGAAAGACCACAGTTCAATTCCCCACATCCACATGACTGCTTACAAGCATCTGTTACTGCAGTTCACAGGGATTAAATGGCCTCTACTGGTCCAGAAATACACACAGTGCAGAAATATACATGCACATAAAATACACATGCACGTAAAATGAAAAAATAATAAGAAACAACCTTAAACAGGTAAAAATTACTATTTTAGTTTAGTAAAAATGTATTTTATGAAACTGAAATGTGGGATAAAAATTCAACCTTCCAATAAACATGAAAGTCTTAAAGTAAAATCACAGTCAGTCACCAACCATGCCACCTGGAGCAAGAGAACTCAATTAAACTGACTAATTTAAATTGGGGAAATTCTTTCTTCTGGAGCTCTTTTGAAAATAAGTACTAAAATACTATATATCTAAAGCACAGTGCTCTACAAATTTAACTTACGCAATGTAAAAAGTTAAAATATTGTTTGTCTTAAGTGCTGAGGAAGTTGGGAAATGCTAAACTTTCTTAATGGAATCATTCCATTTTGATTCAGTCTTGCCCTGATTCCCTTTCTCTGTCAGCTTATTTATGTAGATACATTTACAAAGTACATCAAAGCAGAGTATTTGACAGTTCTCTGTGGCTTCCATTTATCTGAAATCTGTATATTAAGTAAACATATTTAAAGTGCACAGATACTTACCTTATAAACCTGAAAAGTCATCTAAATGGTTACAGTGGTTGTATTAGTACACTTAAAATTAACAGAGAAAGCTAGGCTAGGAAGTGCAGTGACTGAATCAATACTTCATGTTGAGGGCTGTCTCTAAAGAGAAACTTACCCAAAGACTTAGTAAGCTTTCCTTTGAAGCATATGGATTTTAAAGCCATGTACCCACTCTTCCTCTTCTTTTGTTCTTCCTCTTCTTTGTCTGGTTACTAAACTTTCATTCCTATAATATATCTTTCAGGTAACTCTGTCCTAGTACCCATAGTGCACTAAATGACAGAGTTCGTGTGAGGGACTGGTAAGCCAGTGTGTGGAGATTCTTGCTGCCTGCTGAATTAGTCTGACATTGCTGACAGTAGCAATCCTACAGTCCCCCAGGGCTGTCAGAAAAGGGGTAAGGAGACACTCACTGCCACCTTGCTTACATGCTGCATTTTTAGCCATGTCCTAGGACGGATGTATCAGTCAAAAATTATTTTAGAAAAGCTTAACTTTCCTTAGCAGTATTGTAAGCTTTGATGTTTCCTTATCCAAATAAATGTCCCACGTTCACACGGAGAAGGAAAACCGTCACCTTATGCCTATATATATATATATATATATATATATATATATATATATATATTCTGTTAACCAGGGTATCTGTACCCCTATCATTGTTGTCTTGAACCCAGAAACACCATGGAATGAACCTGACACTGTGAGAATAGAGAAAGAATGACTCCCATTGCAGAACAGTGCCCACTTTGAACAGGTTGATATTTGGCTGATATTCTATCAGAATCTACTGGTAAGGGCAGGGTTTCTTACACTCATCATCTTGGTGGGCAGTTTATACAGAATGACACCTCTCTAGAAATGCTTTGATCACAGGTTGGGACCATCTGTGGTCTTCCTAGAAGAAGGTGGTGTTTTTGTCCTTCCAGCAGTGAAATTTTCATGTCTATAATTTCCCTGCTGCTTCAACAGACGCAGGTGAGATCCCAGGAACTCAGTGGAATTTAATGAAGCTATGATTGTAGGAAAGTCCATGTGAGGCAGGGTTTTGGTCACTCTCCATATTCCTCCATATTCAGATTGTGTCCAATATCACTTATTTAAAATCTAAAACTTAACAGGGTTCCAAAATATAATTTATTATAGTATTGAAATAATGATTCATAAAGACGAATGGAGTGAGCCAGAGGAGGAAGAAAGGATCTACAGACAGACAGACCAATACAAACCACACACACACACACACACACACGCACACGCACACGCACACGCACACAGAGAGGAGAAGAGAGAGAGAGAGAGAGAGAGAGAGAGAGAGAGAGAGAGAGAGAGAGAATAAACACTTCTAGTCTGTTATCAACTGTGATGATTTAGAAAGAGAAGCAGGCTGATCCAGGGGAAAAGTAACACATTCACTTTAGGTAAAGATACTTTGGTTAAATCATGTCTATATGCCCAAGAATCAATGGAACTAAAATTATATAAGGGTTTTTCATGTGAATAAGCTTAATTATCATGTCTGTATTACTAGGTCAAGTCAAATGGAGTTCCTCTCTAATTATGTCTGATCAAACATGGCACAATCTACATTTTCATTTTTTCTAATGCATTTTCTTTCATCACCTATACTCAAAGGAGAGTAGTAGGAAAGTAACATTCATCAAGCACTTACTATATAAATAATAATGTGTATTTTCTTATAAAAGCATTTCTAATTTGTCTAAATATTCTGAAGTACAATACAGTTATTTTGTTCTGTCTATTAAGATGTATATTTTTACTTGAAAGAAAACAGTTCCAGAAAGGTTACTACCTGCTCAAAACTGCAGGACTACAAATCTGTGAAGACTTAGAGGCTAGAAATCATTACAAAAGGGACCACGTAGTACCTAGATATGCACTTTGAGTATGACAGAATGATCAAAATCTTGCCTTAATAGTAACCTGGGCTACAGTATTAGCATTATTGACATTGAGTGTACTGATTACCTTGAATGAACATGCTGATTCAAAGATTCCATTTTCTTGCTGACAAAATTCTGTTCCTCCAACTTCCTGTATAGGATATATTATCTCATGTTTCCACAGTAATTCCTGTTATTGCCTCGGAAAGACAAGTGGTCACACTGTACCCTACACTTGGCAGGCACTTCATCAATATTGCTCATATTCTTTCTTAGATGGGAGACTAAAGCTGGCAGGCACATGTACAGATCTCTTATAGGAGTGACAGTTGACACCCAGAAAATCTGGGAGAACTTTACTCCTGAACAAACAACATCATGGATGTGTAGCAGGAAATGATTATTAAAGTCTCTGATGTCTGTATCCTGACTGGATCCGGTTGAAAGTCCATGAGATCAAGAGTTCAAACAGGTCAGTTCAGCATGTCTGATGAGAAAACTCATCAAGGATGTGTATTCTGTAATATACAAATCTCAAAACAAAATTTTAGCATCATCAAGATAACTTTTTGT
The DNA here is from genome assembly GCA_019843965.1 of Rhynchomys soricoides. NCBI lineage: Eukaryota > Metazoa > Chordata > Mammalia > Rodentia > Muridae > Rhynchomys > Rhynchomys soricoides. The sequence goes on along the minus strand of JADRCH010000872.1, from coordinate 519,509 downwards.
TTGATTCTCTGGAATCTAGTTCTCTGGGGGTCTCCCTCTATCAAATCTGATCCATATTATTCTGGAAGGTGTATAGACACTTATCACCTTTTCTAAATATACAAAGACAAAACCTTTTTCCCAAATCAGCATATCCTTGAGCCAGAAAAACCTTTATATTGATCTCTCTCCCAGAGGCATAATATAACCACAAAACACACAATCACACTCATTTTTAAAGTTAAAACAATTGATTCACAGTTCTATTTATACCTGCTTATGAGCAGGCAGCTAGTCAAAGCAGGATTTAAACCCAGAATTCCCGTGGAGCCCACATTACACAGAATTTGAGTATCCTGTAAGACACAATAGAGCAATATATTTTTATACCATCTTTCTGTGCAGCTCTCTGCCTAGAGCAGCCATCTTGTTATTCCAATTATCTGTTGATCTCGCTACCTGGTCAAAGCAGGCAATTATAGCACTACACTCTCTACTCTGGAGTCAGTGACTAATTTTCCTTATCTTAATTCCAAACTGGGGGCAAAATTCCCCACATGATTCAGACAGAGTCTGTATATAACTCTTTCCTAAACGCAAATAATCCCAACATTATAAATTCAAAATTCCATCAATCTCTTCCCTAAGGAGTAGGCAACTTCATTCTTCTCACTCAGAGCAGCCTGCAATTCCCCACAGCTGGGGACCTCACAGTCTGCTTTTCTGTTCCTGCACTTGAGTCCACATGACTCATCCTAGCACTACCCAGCAACTCAATAAAAAATAAATTCTAATTCTCAGGCTAATAATTTAAAATTTCCAGTGGATCCATGCCCAGGCGCATGTTGGTTCACCACCGGTAGCTGAAAATATTAAAAAAGAGAACCAGCACGTTCCTGCACTCAGGCCTGCAACCAGGGGGCCTCCAGCAGATCTCCTGCAGGCTGATCTCACTCTCTCAGTCTGCCAACTCTCCAGAGCAGAATCCCTTGGCTTCCAGGCCCTCTGGATAATTGCCTGCCCCATGGTCAGCCATCTCAGCACCCAATTACCTAGTAGAATTAAAACTCTTAAGCATATAGTTAACCAAACATATTTATGTATCAATAAAAACACAATTTGCAAGATGTCAATACAATAATTTCAGAGCCAACTGATAATGAAAAAAGCTGCCCACCTAGATTAGACAACTTATCCCAAACTTCCAACTTTTACGATATCATAACCATCAGTGGCATTATGCCAGTTCACATCTGCTGCCATCTTCCTCTCTTCTCCTCCAAGACTCTCTTTTGTACAACTGTTAGCTCTGTCTCCCTGTTCCCTGTCCAAGCACAGGGCTCCTGTTGCCCTAATGTAATTGGACAGGGAAAATCCTGTAACATGGATATCTCTGTTTTAAGTCATGAAATCACTTTATCACCACAGAGAAAGAACAAAGTGTTAAGCAAATAGCAGAGATTTACTTCTCCTTCATTGCAAAGCACAGACAGATGAGAAGCTCAAGTGCTATCAATTGGAGACAACATTCATCATTCTGACAAGTGTTGAAAGTTGCTTCATGTTTAACCACTTCAGCCCATCCAGATGATGCTGATGTGCCAAAGCTTCTTTCCTTTTCTTTTTTTTTTTTTTTTGTTTTAATTTTTCCTACTTTATTTACATTTCAAATGTTTCCCTCTTTCCAGATCTCCCTTTTGGAACCGCCCCACTTCCTCCCCCCTCCCCTGTCACTATGTGTGTATTCTCCCACCCACCCACACTCATCTTTCCTCATTGGCATTCTTCTCTACTGGGGTATCTAACACTCTCAGGCCTAAGGGCCTCTCCTCGCCTAGATGGCTAACAAGACCCTCCTCTGCCACATATTTGCCCAGCACCATGGGTCCCTCCATGTGTATTCTTTGGTTGGTGGATCAGTCTCCAGGAGTATTGGAGGGTCAGGTGAGTTGCCACTGTTGCTGCCTCCCTGGGGATGTAAACTCTCTCAGCTCCTTCAGTCCCTTCTCCAAGTCCTCCATCTGGAACCTGACACTCTGCCCTACTGTTGCTGTGAAGTGACTCTTGGGTATTTCGAACTTTTGGGCTATAACCACTTAACAGTGAGTACATACCATATTCATTCTTTTCTGACTGCGTTACCTCACTCAGGATGATATTTTCAAGATCCATCCATTTGTCTGTGAATATTATGACGTCATTGTTTTTAATAGCTGAGTAGTTTTCCATTGTGTAAATGTACCACATTTTCTGTATCCATTCCTCAGTGGAGGGACATCTGGGTTGTTTCCAGCTTCTGGATATTATAAATATGGCTGCTATGAATATAGTGGATCATGTGTCTTTATTACCTGTTGGAACATCTTCTGGGTATATGCCCAGGAGTGGTATAGCTGGGTCCTCAGGTAGTATTATGTCCAATTTTCTGAGGGTCCGCTAAACTGATTTCCAGAGAGGTTGTATCAACTTGCATTCCCACCAGCAACGGAGGAGTGTTCCTCTTTCTCCACATCCTCGCCAACATTTGCTGTCACCTGAGTTTTTGATCTTAGCCATTCTGACTGGTGTGAGATGAAATCTCAGGGTTGTTTTGATTTACTTTTTCCTGATGACTAAGGATGTTGAACATTTCCTTAGGTGCTTCTCGGCCATTCGAGTTTCCTCAGTTGAGAATTCTCTGTTTAGCTCTCTTCCCCATTTTTTGATAGGGTTATTTGGATCTCTGGAGTCTAGCTTCTTGAGTTCTTTGTATACATTGGATATTAACCCTCTGTCAGATGTAGGATTGGTAAAGATCTTTTCCCAATCTGTAGGTTGCCGTTTTGTCCTATTTACACTGTCCTTTGCCTTACAGAAGCTTTCTAATATTATGAGGTCTCATCTGTCAATTCAAAGCTTCTTTCTTAGTCAAAACAGTCTGTCTGTGGTGCATCCTGACCTGGGTCAACTAGGAAGAATCTTTCTCTAGGAATGTCTAGTGAAGGTACTTATATGTTTACGTCCTTTGACGATAGAGTTATAATATGACAATCTTTTTCAAGGTGTCTGCCTCACATTGTCTTCAAGTACAGCATGTACAAGGAACCATTGCCCCATCTCTCCTTCCAGGGATGCTGATGTCTTAACAATTGCTGTTTCACCTTTAGAAATGTCAACCCTCCATATTGCATGAATTTTACAGGAAATCTTTGGGATTTGTAGCTGTTGTTAATATTGAGATATTGCTTCTGGTCATTTGTTGAAGATGGTTCCCAAAATGTTTCCTTAAATATAATGTGGGTAGCATAAACCATTTTTAGGAATGCTGTTAGGTGTAGTAATGCACACTTGATCTTAGTTCAATTTCAGGGTTGGTGATTTGCAAGAACATTTTCATAGGTAAACTTCTTAGTCATACTTGCAGTATTCTAAACAAACAGTAAAAAGACTACAGTGTTACTCTTGAAATTAAATGAGTGAACATATTTACATTTTCAGTAAATAATACCAATAAACTCCACGAATACATATCATATCAGTACCAGAATGACACTAAGAAAGAAAATGTAAGGGGTGAAAAGAAGAAGCAGAAAAAAAAAGCAAGGCTTGATAGAAAAAGACTCAGTAAATGGTGTCATGAATTCCTTGGTAACAGTTGCAATCAGAATATGCCTGCTTCTGGTGCCTACTTTGGCCATAAAGTCTATTAATCTGTTACTTTCCTTTGAAATGTGTGACACTTGTCTCATAGGATTAAGTAGTTAATATCAGTAAAGTTCTAAAACCATTGTTTGTCTCAGCATACTTGTGGTTTCTTTTGGACACGTTGCTGTGAGCTCTTCTCGAGTGTTTGATTGTTGTGAAGCTACCCAGGGACATTACAACGTAGCCATGAACAGAACACTAATGTTCTACTCAGCTCCTGAAGATCACTTTTTACATGACCAAACACTTTATTCATCTGAGTGAAAGTCAATTGTGTAAAACAATGCCTAGAAATGGCTTCTTTCTGAGACTGTTTTAGTTCATAATCTTGTGAAGTTAAATATGAATTCAATTTTGAGACTAAATTTAAGAGCACAAAACATAATAAAAAGTTATTTGGTGTAACTGGGTTAGTAGATGTGGAAAATCCTCTGACAGGATATATAATTTGCTAAATATATGGTTGCAATAACGATAGGAAGATGTCTAGATATCATTCTCACTGGGGTACAAATGGACAGGAACCTCAGGAATAGGCCTTGTTCTTTCATGATAGAACCACATGTGTGCTTATAATTGCATGCAGAGGAACTTTGTAAATATTAATATTTATTTCATCCTTCTTTGTTCCCAGTATAAAAACTGCCAGAAAAAATAATTTTCATTTCTAATTTTCAAAAATAACTATTATATAAGCTTAGTCTAGTGACCTTACTGATTCTGATGAAATTTCAAGCTGTATTTTACTCCATTTCCATGACATGGACATGTGCTGATATACAAACCTTGCAACATTTCTGGGTTACAATCATTGAAATAGAAATGAATTTGAGTTCAATAATTTGCTTGATTGTTGTTCAAAAGATATGTGACTTCTGATTCTTAAATGTCTAAGAACAGGGTTAATCCTGCCTTTGTCCCTGGAGCTGACAATGTGAGGAGATTCACTAGTTGTCTGTAACCCATCATAGCTGTGTGTCATCTTTGAGTCCTCTGACCTAACAGCAGTGAACTTCCATGTGTGTCAGAGCTGATTCTCCACTTCCTGTGTGTGGATTGCTCACAGCCTGGTTTTTCTGTGGGGAAGGATTTAGTCATGCCTATTGCACTAACACAGGTTTGCTGTCTTTACTAAAGCTGAGATATTAATAGGCTCTAGTCCTCTTTTAGTAACTAGTATGACAGATGGTCATTTTGTTTCACTAAAATACAATTTTCATCACAATATTTTCCCTGTAGTCTGATGGCTGTTTTGAAAACACTGAGCTATAAGTGGCTTACAGGGTTTGGTAAAACTAAACCACAACACAATTCTTTGAATTACTTGGCTTCAGATTTTTATAATTGCTTTTAAGTGATAAACTAAACACAGTCATCTTTTAATTTTTCAAGAAATCAGCAATAATCACAGTGATGCAATTTTTTTCTGCCTTGTGTGAGATGTATGCACACACTTTCTCTGCATGAGCCATGGCCTTAATCTGAATCATTTTTTTCTGAGTGTTTTAAGACCTAGCAGCACAAGCATGCCTGACTGCAGTGTGCTCAGAGGTTTGGGTTACCCCTGTGAGGTGAATAGAAAATGGAAGGCTTGCTTTATTTCTAAACTCACCCATTGCCAACTTCATTCAAGCTCTTTGCATCTCTGAGGGCATAAAAAGCAAAGGAGGATTCAGGAAGGAGCTTTGAAGAGAGCTGGTTGGTAAACTGAGTTGAAGGGAAGCAAAAAGTGTATTTGTAGTGAGACGTGTTTCTTTAAAAGCCAAAATGCGAGCAGAAGACGCCTCTCTGGAGCTGTAAATCAGAAACAGGCAAAGTTGAACATCCGCAATCCACAGTGAAGGGCATGGATAAGCTTCAGAAGGGAGGAGTTTGTCAAATTTTACAGAATGTATACAGAATGTATGTGTAAGTTGCCAAAACTTCAGAGTATTACATCTGTTTCTGTTGCTATTTACTTGGCCTTTCTAGAGCTCACTGAGATAAAAGAGCAATTTCTGACAATCTCTATCAAGAGGATCAGTTTTGCTTTGATGCTGGCTTTTCTGTCATCTAGGCTTGGCTCAATGAGAAGGTTTGCTTCAGCCTAGCATTATTCTTGGTAGATTTTAGGCCAACTGGGGCATCTCTGATTTGCAGGTTAAGTCATTCTCATAGTGAGGCCAGGGATCTCTAGTAAGCTTGCCAAAACTTGGCTCATGTCATTCTGTTAAGCAAAGGACTGAGCCAAGTCCAATGAAAGTAGGGGTAGAAATATAGAATGCCAGATAGGAGATGGAATATGCATGTAACAGGAGATTGGAAGTATACGTAAAAAGGCAAGAATATGAGGGGAAAATAAGTCCAATAATAAAATTACAAAAAAGTCACCATAAATCCATGTATAATATCTACCCAATATTCCACCTTAGTTCTGTTTCCTTGTTAAATTATAGTGAGTTTGGGTGCTTGTGTGCCCTATACACTGTCTGACAATCTTCTTTATAGGGTGCTTCTGTGGTGTTGAGATGCCCTCCCTTTCTACAGTCTTGAAAAATGGGAACAGGGAGGATAGTAAGGATAGATATAGAACAAAGGGAAAGGTCCTGTGCAAAATCGTCAAGCATCTGTTTATTCTCTTTAAAAAGTAAATTCAAATTGAGCATGAAAATGGGTAAGAATTAGAGTAGGTTTGTCAAAATGCTAATATTTCAAACAAAACAGAATTTTATAGTCACTTACAGAAGCTCCAAGCCTACTGGGGACATTTTCAAGTTTACATAATGTAATTACATCCAAGCCTGATGAATTCAAATTTATCCCAAAGACACTATTGGCAACATGATCCCAGGTGGGGGAAAGGATGAGGAAGTAGCATGTCTGCAGGCCAAGAGAGAATTAGCAACCCATATTTAAGCAGTTGTTGGTAAGTATTGCTCTGCAGCACCCTTTTGTAGCAACATAAAGAGGACTTACAAACTTTCTGAGCAAGTCTTCAAATCCAACTGTGTCCTTGCTCAAGAAAAAAACAAAAACAACAACAAAAAAAACCACTCCAGTTTCTGCCCAAAGCAGTAGTAAGTATGCCTTCCTCTTAGCCTTTCAATGGCTTTATGGAATATTTTTTCCCTTTGTGTTAACTGTAACTTGTGAACATCATCTGCATGTATTCCCATATATAAATTTTCTCTTTTATGATAATGGCTGATGCACCATTTAGAAATTTTATTTCTAGAAGTTTACATAAATGTTGTTATTTCAGTTGTGCCTAAACTATCAAAGATTTTATGTAATATAGAACAAGTAGCTTCAAAGAAAATGTGCAAGAGTATCAAGGGAAACAATATACACACTCATATACATTTTTTCTATGATGGATTAACTTGCTTAAAAATCAATTTGAATAGCAATAAAATGATGTCACAAGTATTTTCTGGTTTAGGTATAATTATTTAAAGCCAGTTATAGGGTTGGAGTGAAAAATAGGTGCTCCCACTTAGTGCTGATGTGCTTAAGCATGTGTTTTGAGAGAATAACGAAATACTACATCTCAGAATTCTTTGTCACCATTTTACCCTTTACCCAAAGATTATATTTGTAAGGTTCTATCCAAAGCAAGACGCTTTATACAAATCAAAATTCCTGGGAATGGATGCCAAATGCCATTCTATTCATAATAATAAAACCTTGGCAAGAAGCATAAATATCCAACTTTTTAAATTAAAATAAATATGGCTCTAATAAGGCAGAGAATATTCTTTAATTGCAATTACAGTATTCAACATTTTAATGATGTAAGGATGCCAATACTATATTTAATAAAATTTCAAAATATTAAAAAAATATAAAATATTTACTAACAGTGTAATGCCATAATCGATATAATCTGTGCCGCTTAGCTGTTTGCCAGAAAATTAATACCTCTCCCAAAATGCAAATGCTTTTGGCATGTGGATTATTAATACTTGCTATCTCTTTACATTTCAAATTATTTTCAAGGTTTTTAAAATAAAGAACACATCTTAATTTTATGATCATTGAGACCTCCTAGTTATGAAAATTATCCCTAGCTAAAAATGTATTTTAATTTTAGCTATTAGTCACATGGTGGACTCGACGAATTTATCAGTCATTCTATAAGAGAATTTATAAGTAGCTATTGTGAGTAAGTGATTCATAAATATTAAAAATATTTATGATAAAATTATAGAGAATTATGCCTGGCAGTGGTGGTGCATGGCTTTAATCCCAGCACTTGAGAGATTTCTGAGTTTGAGGCCAGCCTGGTCTACAGAGTGAGTTCTAGGACAGCCAGGGCTATACAGAGAAACCCTGTCTCAAAAAACCAAAAAAAAAAAAAAAAAAAAAAAAAAATTTATACAGAATGTAAATTTGGAAAATAGATATGGTATGGTGGCCTTAATTGTAAATGGGGTTATTGGCAGTTTAGGTAATATGGCAATAGAAACAAATACTTCCATGCCCTCTTTATAAGTAGAAGTAAATCTTCACTTCCCGCAGTACATGGGGACATTGGCAAGTGGCATGACATGCAGGTCCCTAGAACTGTAGCTCAAGGCTGTTTAGAGAACACATAGTGGGTGTTAGAATCATCATGTAGCCAGTTCTAGAGCACTACCAGATGAGTGACAGACAGCAAAGGATTTTCAAGTCATCTCTTTTCCAGAATAATCAGCTTACCAGCCCAAGAGCAATTTATAATTGATACTATTCTGGCTTCTTAAGTCAACCTACATGTGAGGGAGACTGCACCTTACAGATGCCAACTTCTCAAATCTCTTTCCAAGCCATGTTGCTTGAACTAAGATCATGAAATCATTGACTGGTGGCATCACCCAGTCTTAGAGGTCGACAGTCATTTCAAGTCAGGACTCTTTCCCTCAGAGTGTTAACTGTTTCCCAGGACTCAACAAACTAGACTTGACCTGTCTGCTTTAGAGCTTTCATTCAGCTTTCTGAGGCCTTTTAATCTCTCATTTAAAAGTATCACAAACCCCTTTCCTTCTTTGCAATCTTCCTGATTAGAAATGGATTTCTTCAAAGTTCTCCTCATTGCCTTACCAATGAACTAGAAAAACTATTTCTTTTCTGTCGCATTATGTCCATTGGTCAGCCTACCAATCAACAAAACTCTCAACTTTCTCAAGGCAGCCCAGTCTAGCACTGCATGTACCATCATGTCGCACATGGTAATTTTTATCACCTGATTTATTATACCCCTTAATTTGGTTTTGTGATTTAATGGAATGGAGTCTCTGTTCCCTTTTGCCTCCTACTGCTTCATTCAAAAAATCTTGTTGGGATTTTCTAAAGATGTTCCTTCCATTCTTACAAAGAATTTCAAGAAAGAAAATGGGTAAATCTAATTTGCCAGGTCTGAAAGCGCAAAATGCAGATTTTTGCTATCTTTCATATTTTATTTTTATTGTGTTAAATAAAAATACTATACAATTTTAAAGTACATTTTCAGTATCTATGTTTATGTCTATGTAAGTATATGCACACATGTGCATGCAGGTGTAAATAGCTGTGTATGAGAAGATTCCAGAAGATGACATTGAGTACCACAGAGCTGGATTCCTCAGGCATTTCTAGCACTGCTGATATGCTGTGTGGGTGCTGAGATCCAAACTCTAATCCTCATCATTGCATAGCAAGTACTGTTAGTTATTGAACCTCTCTGTAGCTTCTGATCAGTTATTATAGTTTACTGTGTCTATATTAAAAGTCAATGAGAACTATGCATTTATGTTCTCCTTGGGTCTTTTCTGATACTGTGCTTTTCCCTAAGCATCTATGAACTCTTTATCAAATTCTTATATATGCATTTATTTCTTAAGATTCTAGTCTTCAGGGTCTGGGTCCCAAAATAGAAAATGAGTTTTTAAAAATCAAAGGATTTTAAAAATTTATCTTTAAATTACTATCCAATTTCAAGTGTTGTGTTGCAATAGATGAAATAAGAATGTATTCCCACAGTTTTCTCTACCTCTGTGCTTCAACTGAACAGCCAGCTAGAATGAAGCATGCATCCCTGGTATTTGAAAAAGTAGTAATTTTCTCCACCTCATTCATTCAAGCTATGTATAAGTTACTTAAGAAGCAGATGCAATACTTTTTGCCAAAGTCCCTGAGGTCAGGGATAGGTTTTGCTTATTCTCTAAGAGCTAGTTATCATCAAATCAGCTGTACTCGACTGGCAACTCCCTCACAGAAGTTCCTCTTTACAGTCAAACTCTGGCAGTGTTGTGTAGATGGAAGTCAGCTTTCTGGTATTTCATAAACCACCATCCTCAAAAACAATTTCCAATTGATATTGGGGTGATGATTTTAAACTTATATAAATTCATGTTATGTCATTGAAGTGTGATTAATAATAATGATAATTACTACTTATTTAGTGCCTATATTTTCCAATAAAGTAAAAAGTGATCAAAAAACCAAGAAACATTAGAGGATAGAGAAATTGCCTTGGTCCCAGAGGAACTGGGTTCAGTTCCTAGCATCCTCAGTACTTGACTTGTAATCATCTATGAGTCATCTTCAACTCCAGTGAATCAGGCACCCTCTTCTGGTTTCCATAACCACCTGCACACATGCACGCATGCACACACACACACACACACACACACACACACACCACTTTTAAAAATCTAAACAAACAAAAAATATTGTTAAATAGTTTTCTGGGATTACCACAACTGTGAGGTGACAACACTTAGAGTTATCCTGGTGATTATTAATCCAAACTGATGTTATTGCTATTACCCTGCTGTCAACAAGCCCTAGAGGCCCTTTATCATTACTGTTATCCCTCTTGATTCAAGCTTAGAAAGCATTTAAGATTCTTCTGATTTCTTGTTTTCTCCATATCTCACAGTTAATGCCAACCTTAAACCTGGCATCTACCCAGTGCAGTTCAAAGTCACCATTGAACAATAAATTCAATTTAGAATTGAATTCATATGACTTTTATTGTTAAATAATAATAATAAGTAATAGCTCCAAACTTGTCGATGCCTGTTCAGCACTGAAATTTCTGAGATGCTATATTTTAATGCTACAGACACTAAAAATTGAAAGAATCTTCTCTGACAGAGGCTGAGAGCAGCACTGTTTGTGAATATAAACATGAAAATTTACTTTATATTTTTTCAGTTAATGGAAGTTAATAATGAGACTCATAACTGGTCAAAGTGTTGAGAATAAGTGATGGCTGAGTACTAAGCACTACAGTGGACATCTATAGCACCTCCTCTAAAGCTTAGGAACCATCACAGGAGAAGGGTCCAAAACTGAGAAGGAGGAGGAGAAGAAAGAAAGAAAGAAAGAAAGAAAGAAAGAGAGAGAGAGAGAGAAAGAAAGAAAGAAAGAAAGAAAGAAAGAAAGAAAGAAAGAAAAAAGCAGAGAGAAAGATATATGGAAGGGAGGGAAAGAGGAGAGAGAGAGAGAGAGAGAGAGAGAGAGAGAGAGAGAGAGAGAGAGAG
>JADRCH010000872.1:360791-508349 GCA_019843965.1 Rhynchomys soricoides | reverse complement strand
GAGAGGAGAATGCTGTGATCATTTCTGGCATGATCTCATAGCACCTATAGTTACTAACACAAGACCAGCACAAAACTGGGCCCATTACAGTTCTTCATGGGTTGGGGAGGGCTCATGAAACTATTTCTTTCTGAAAAGCTATGGCAATTAATATCCTCTGGGGATGGGTGAGACATTTTTCTCAGTAGTACAGCCAGTGCTTAGTTGCCTATGTGTGGTAAATAGTCTCTACTCACATTCATACAATCAGTCATATTTAAACCCAAGTGGCCACACATGCATATACAAGACCAGAAACTACTGGGGAAGATGAAGTGACTATTTAGGAATATAGACGGGCTGTTTCATTTGGCTATGGGAAAGATATTCATAATATTGTAAAAGTGTTGCATGCACTCTCATACTTGTCATTGTAAGAAAGACCACTTCACTTAGAAAAGTTTTCCAAAACAAAGGTTGTGTTAGTCTGTTATGAAGTTTCTTCAAATACATCTTTATATCCTCACTCCACAAATATAAAAGCCTTTATAAAATCCTTTCCCTTCTACAGTTCCCAATCATGACGACCCCCCCCCCTTCACTTTCCATCCATGAGCTCAATTACTACACCTCTCACATAGAGCTACTGAAACATCCTGGGTAATATATCAAAAAATCTGTACTCAGGTGTCTTATAGTCTAGTAGGGGAGTTGGTAGATGCTGTAGAAGCAATTATGACAAAATACATAGGAATTGTAACAAGTTAGTAATAACATTGTTCTAGGAACATACATGTCAGGACAATTTCTGAAAAAACATCCTAGATACTTGAGAATAAGGATACAGGGTATTTGTCAGATGCATGAGAAAGTTGAGCCAAAATAGAGAGGCATGCCTCTCTTGTGGGTGGTTATAGGTCCTGAGAGATCTTAACCTCAGCCTTAGTGGAAAATGGTTCTCTTTCTCTGTCCTTGATTCTTTGATTTTGCTGATAAATGTTATTTCTGAAAGAATGTCAATTAATAATACTTGCTAGCAAATTCCATTTCAACTGTGACTTCAACAGCAGTAGTCTGTTTGTGTGTGTGTGTGTGCGTGTGTGTGTGTATGTACACTATTTCACCACTTCTCAGAAGTCAAAAGAACATATTGGATTTAAGAAAAAAAAATACCTGACAGCTATATTAAATACGACCGTTGAACACACAACTTGAGTCAAGTATTGAGTTAGCTTAGATTTGTATTAATGGAATTTCAAGTACCTATTCTGCTGTCTTTACTCATAGCTGGAAATCCTTTCAAGTATCTTGGTTCAACTGCAGATGTTTTTTCCAGTAAATACACGTTTAACCATGTGTTTTGATTTCAAGGTTCTCTACTGTGTTTGCTTCATTCTAACTCATTATACCCCTCCCCTTTCTTTTACTTATTTTGAAATCTCTTCTTTTAAATATCATATTTTTTTTCTTACTGTTCTTGATACTACTACTGGCTTTTTGTTTTCTTACATGCCCACAATGGTTTCTGTGATATATTTTCTATAGTGGTAAATAAAATATTGTTTATTCTTCGAAATCTCCCTAAAGATTTGCAGTTTGAGCCAACTGTGATAGTGTAGTCCTGTACTTTTAGTACTTGAAAGGTGAAGAGAGGAGGATTAGGAGTTCAAGGTCACAAGTAGACACAGTAAGTTCATGAGACACTGCCTCAAAAACATACAATAAAATAAATTTTTCTTGTTGCAGATCCATAAAAAGAAACCACATACATTGTGTATGTTACATGGAGTCAATAAAATGTCACAATCACACTCTTCTCCAAAAGTATGCTGATCGTACAAGTCTTGGGCAAGGTAATTCTCTGAGGATCTAATGCATTGAGGACATCCATCCTAGGAGTAACAAATGACATGTTGTGTCAAAAGTTAATACTCTTCATCAGTACTTGTCATTTTTAGAGAGAAGCTTTGATTATCAGGAAAACATCTTTCATACAAGCCTAACGGATACAGGATTCAACTGACAATAAGCTTCAAAGGCATTTATGCTCATTGTTTAGATGAAAATCTTACAAAGGCGGTGTTTTTATCTTGTGTGCTGGAATCTATCACTTTCTAGCAGAAGCCTTCATCTTAACCCTGTAAATTAATTATGTAACTTTCCCATTCTCCTTAGCTTCTCAAGCATGCTTTTCTCTCCCTTCTCCTAGGCTGCACATTCCACTTCCTCACAAGGTTGTAATTTTGCTTTCTTTTAATTTGGAGACAGTTAAAAAGCAACATCAGGTAGTATCAAAAATGTTTGACAGTGGATCCTCCTAGTACCAGTCTATTGATTCCCTTCTACTAGATTAAGAGTGTAAGCCAGGCCATGATGTCACAGGCCTTTAATCCCAGCACTTGGGAGGCAGAGGCAGGTGGATTTCTGAGTTCGAGGACAGCCTGGTCTATGGAGTGAGATCCAGGACAGCCAGGGCTACACAGAGAAACCCTGTCTCAAAGAAAGAAAGAGAGAGAGAGAGATAGAGAGAGAGAGAGAGAGAGAGAGAGAGAGAGAGTAAAATAAAAGATATTAATATAGACTACTATTGGAGGAACAGAGTCATTAAACTTTACTCTGAAAAAAGAACAGCACAAGGTAAGCTTGTAACAAACTTTTAAGTAACTCTAACTCTCTCTCTTTCTCTCTCCATTTATTTAACAGAAGGTGCTTTCCTCATCTACCCTTCTTTCCAGTTTCTAATTCATTCTCTGTTCATTTCTGACCTCTTCTCACTTCTCTGTCTCCCTTTCTAGACCTCCTTCTTATTGTCTCTTCCTTCTGCATTTTTTCTGCTTAACCCTTCTAGTATATTGGACACACATACTTAAATCTATGTGATCCTGTAACTTTCTGTCACTGTCCTTCCTGACTCACATGTTCCCTGTCTCTCAGTGAGTACTTTGTGGAATAAATGAGATTGTCTCAGTTTATCTTTTCAAGCAAGACTATACTGGCTTGATCACAGACCTCAAATAATCCTTTTTAAGAGGTTATCTTAATCAAATTAGTTATGTCTCAGTTTCTGTCAGGCCCGAATAGTTACAATTGAAGAGGTTGTACTCTAGATAGTAGTATGACTTAGAGCTGCTATGAAGTGTTAAGTTTCCTATGTTCATATCAAGATCAATGCCTTTCTTATTTCTAGAAAAACAAGATTGTGAAACTTATGAATCATATCCACATGTCCATAAACACATGTAGAGAGAATATAGATCTTTTTGAAACTATCATTTTATATTTCTAAAACAAACAAAACAAAAACCCCACAGCTTTATTTGTAAAAGCATTATTGTGATTAGAAAGTCTTTCCCTCATAAAAGTTGAAGACAAATGTGATATTGTTATACATTGTGGGCATCTGAGGCTTTACTATTCAAAACAATTGTAAACAATGTCAATTTAAGATATTTCTCGGAGCATGAGAGTCTCAGAAACAAGTTTAACTCTGATGTGGCAGTATAATGCAGGAATGTCCTAGAAGAGAAACAGTTGATTGACAAAGAAGTAAACTTGGAAATCAGGAATGTGCACATTTCCACTACACTTGTACCTTCAATATCTCTCCGATGATTTTCTGTCAATATGGGTGATGCAAAATTCAGTGTACTCTGAGGTTTGACTTTCTCCTTTTCATATGGGAACTGAATGGAGTCAATTTTCAGATAGTTGCTGTTCTAGTTTTATCTTCATAGTCAGTGTTCAGATCTCATGACAGCTTAAAATCTGATTTACTCCAAAACTAATTAAATAGGTGAGTCACTATTAGAGAAGACCAGCCATGCAAATTTATTGTTATCATGGTCATTATTAGTTTTTGAGTTTCAATGGGTAGCATGAAGACAGAAACCCTGTGCAAAGGAGCACCATGACTGGTAGCAGAAATTCCAACACGATTGCATATCTCCACTGTCATGCGATGGTATGACAACCACATTTCCACAGACAGTTCAGTAGTTAGGGATTATGTATTTCGAATCTGTAATCATGAGGCAAATAGCTTTTCTAAAAACACTCTAAACTTTTCCACATTCTTGTGGCAGGAATCAAGGTTGCCTCTCAATACATGATCGGTGGAATAGTTACCACGCTTCCTGGTTCTCCTTCCTTTTTAAAATAATACTTTTATTTATTCTTTGGACATTTTCATACATTTATAAATATTTTGGTCATATCTATTCACAATTACCTCCTACCAACTTCTCCTAGAGTCCTGTACCTCATTTCCCTGCCACCTTTATGTTTTCCTATGTAGGTATTAATACCTACAATTGATTGCATTGGTGCTGCTCATATATAGAAAGGTGTGAGGTTATTTACTGTAGCATGAGAAGCCTTCCTGTAGGCTCATTCCCATACCACATTGGTTTTAACACTGGGCATTTGCACAGGATTTTAGCTATGACTAGGTTACCCTTTCTCTTCTTTTTGAATAATTTCTTTTCTTTGAAATGAAGATATCAAACTGTGGGACTAGGGAGCTGTGGGACCTGGGGAAGCAAGAGTAGGATCAAAATGTGTCCAAACCCTGTAAGTTTTGTCCTGAGATCAACAGGAGCAGAATCATTCCTCTCCTGCCCCAAGCCTGTATGTCTGATGTCACCATCTTTGCCCACCAGAGGAGGTCACATAGCCTGCCAGCCAAGTTAAACTTTCTATCTCTTTATAAGGTTATGTCTAGTAGCACCCAGAATTCCTCTTTATGCAGTTGAGGTATCACAAGTACCCTGGCCCCAGCCAATGATGTGCACTTACCCTGAAAGCCCCTTCCCAACTCCCCAAAGGTTTAAGTAGTCTTTGCTCCCCCATTAAATGAGCTGTCTCATGGAAGCTGCCTCCTAAGAGTCTGTTCTTACTATGCTCACTGCCACCTATAGTCCCCCAGCTTCCCAGTCTGTTTTCCCTCTCAGAATTTTCTGCTCATTATTGAAGATGATTATGCCCCTACAGATGAGGAAGTGGGGCCTGAACATCATAAAATCCTTATAAAGCCTTTGCTAACCTCCCTTAGTATCTTCCTACCTAGCTCATCAGAGTGATACAGATACTGATAAACCTGGCATTGCAGTACTCTATTCTCTGGATGCCATAAAACCATTCAGATCCTTATCTTCCTTGGTCCTTAACACATGATTGAAAGCTGAGTATTCATAAATATTTATTAAATATCTAGTGGATTAAGTAAACAAATTACCTTAGCTGGAACTTCAGAGCAGCTTATTAATAGTGTCTACTGGTCAAATTCTCTACACATTTCTCTGCATCAAGAATTTTTTTCTCAAGACTCATTTTGTATTCTTCCCTGGAATGGTCTTGTCATTTAACTAAAACAATTAAATTTTATGTAGTATGGGCTTGTAATCCCAATCATTTGGGATGGTGACCAGGAAGATTGGAAATTCAAGTTTCTTTCGCAGTTTACTGAGACGATGTCCCAAAACAAAAAGCACAAAAAACTTTGGGAATATATTTCTGTGCAGAGCAAGCTCTTACTTAACTTGTATTATTTCTCATTATTTCAATAAATAGATAAATAAATAAATAAAGACATTTTTAAAGATGTCTTATATCAAAGCTATTAAATTACTTGAAAAATAACACATTTAAAAATATTTCCAAGAAATGTTATACTTTAAAAAGATCTATTTTTATTATTAATTATGTCTGCATGTGTTTTATAGTTTGCACAAATCAGTGCAATTTCATCCAGAAGCAAGAAGAGTGTGTTGCCCCCCTCTAAGGCTGAGTAATAGTATGTCTATAAGCTACCCAAGAGGGGAACTTGGATCCTTTCAGAGAGAAGTCTTAACTCACTGAGCTTTTCCCCAGGATCTAAAATTTTGTACTTCAAATATATGGAAATTACTTCAAGTTGGTGTACTTTGTCACACTTAAATTAATAGTCTTTTTTTTTTTTTCTCTGAAAGGTAAAGAGAAAACTTTTCTGTAGTCTTAGTGAGTCTTTTTGGCTTCTAAAAATAACAATACCCTTAGAAAAGATAAAATGCTGAGTGATTACCCCTGTAGAAGAGAACTGTTTTCAGACCCATCAATTTTGAGCATTTCATATCAGACAGAGCCTGCAGCCCAGACATCCAAGAGTACTCCATCACATTAACTTCTAAAGAATTTCTTAGAAGAGAAGGCCAATTTTCTTCAGGAAATATCCAGGAAGTTTAAGAATTTCTAGGGAATAATAGCATCCTTTCCTTGCCTTTGGGAAATTAATTGTTTTTATACAGAGCTATATTTTTGGGCCTTAATTTATCCTACAAGCATTTATTTTCTATATACTAAATGAAAGTATAAAAGTCTCATATGGAAGTTATAATGTTGTTTAGGTGTTAGCTGGGGAATTCTTGCTGTCAGGTCTTTGGAAGGAAGATTAAAAGGAAGTTTATGACACAAAGAATTAAGCTGTGGTACAAGGCAGTTCTGGATGCTTTAATTGCCCAATACGTCCCAGGTAAGTCTTTTCAGTACTAAGTTAATCGCTGGAAAATGTCTATCACTGAGTGCCCTGACCAAGAAGCTTACTTCAGCCTTGACCATATGTAGAAGGCTAGCTGCTAAGGACTATCAATAGCATTCCTAGAGACAGAATAGTTCTCCCATCCTAGGAAAAGTAGGATGATATAATAACACTGGAGTTGTAAAAATACTAAGAGACAGCAAAATATGTGAGAGTTAATTTTTTCCAAAAGAAATTTTGTGTTATACATACTGGCACACATTTAAAGAATCAAGAAATAAAAATGAATAAATTACATAGAAGAGAGGGAAAGAGTTACTAATTATGACGTAGGCAAAAGAAAAGAACCTCATAGAAGAGGACAATGAATAGCTCACCCAAAGATGAGTGGTGTTTCTGTAGGTAGAAAATATATGGTGAAGGCCTTATGGGCAGCATAGAAGCATGCAGTCAGGCACAGAGGAATCATGTGGGAAAGTGAGTAGTCAATGTCTGGCAGAGATAGAAGAAATATAGAAGTAAGAATATAATATTATGGAAGAATAGTAAAGACAGCTCAGTCCAATTGCAGGTGACCTTAGAACACATGAGAGGGGATGAAGTGTTTCAAACATAACTTTAATCCTCTATGACTTCAAATTGAAACTATTTTTATCATGTTAGCATGTAGTCTTATGAATTTTGATTTGAAATATTGGGCCTGGCTGCAGGTACTCAAAGGCTCAATATAGGTGAAAAGACCTTCGGCCAAAGTACAGATTTACTTTCATGTCTTATTGGTGTTGGCTATTGAGTAGTATCTGTTCTTTGTCCCATTCACATCTGCAAAGTTCATCTTGCATGTCCTCACAACATACCAGAAGTCTTTTCTCAGAGTATTTGACCCTAGAGTCAGAAGAGGACATTTTACCTTGGGAGAGTTTTTCAGTTGTTTCATATTACCCCAGTAGATGTAAAAGTCAGTCATATTTTTCAGTGGGAATGTTGTCCAAGAACATAAGTACAGGGAACAGCTGGGACTATATGAGAAGCTAGCTTTCACACATAGAGAGGGCCCCAGATTATCGAGTCATCCTGTATGTTAGTCTGTCAAATAATCAGATGGTCAGCGTTTTAGTTCTTAATAATGATCTCATAGTTGTAGATGAACTTCTTACCGATAATATATTTTATAAAATAGCCTAAACTTCTTTTCAGAAGATTAAACTGTGGTCAGCATTTTAAAATATATATATCAATAATAAAAACATAGATAAATAAAAACTAATCTAAAAGTGCTCATTTCAAGGCAGTCTTTCACAAATGATGACTCACTAAGAGCTGGTTATCAGGCCATGCCTGTTTTCTTCTCTCACTTAAACTCTTCTGCTACTCCATGTACTTCCCAGTGGTAAGCAGTGATGCCCAGATCTCCTATGTGTGATATACTGTATTTAGGATTCAGTAGGTCTGCTCCTAGTGGCACACAATGCATCAGTATTCTAAAGGAATATGAATTATGATTGTTACTTTCAAGTACATAATTGGTGCCCAAAGTACAAAGCAGTTTCTCAGCTGAAAAAAATTTATATTTTCTTGGATTTTATAATCTAAAACAAGAATTGTGGAGATTACCTTAACTAGAATAGCAGTAGTGGTATCTGTCTGCAAAAATCTACCTACACCATGTTGAGTGTCTACTATTCTAAAATGCTTTCTCAAGAGACTGTGGATTTCCCTTTCCAATTCAAACAAGTCTGGTTGATCAGATCACAGGAAAACTAATGTAAAGCAACATTAATTATGTTCTTTCTGTGATATTCTTGAGAGACTGTGCAGAGTTCCTTTGAGTACCACTGCTGTTAAATGGTATTTAGGGTGACAAATACTGTAGGTTTTCTGAGGTGACACTTTTGAGTCAAGGGTAAAATCATAACCAGTCACTGAACTTTGAAAGAATTATTCTTGTGTTTTAGCAAAGTTAAGATGAGCTTAAAATATAATTAAGAGAATATGGAGGCTGTAACGTGTTATTTTCCAGTTGCACTGTCACTTTATGCATTTTAGAACTAAACAAATTCCCAAATACTGTACTTGACTGGAGGCTCAGAATTACGCACACCTGGAAGCACTTTCAATTACTCTGTGAATTCTCACAACATCAGCATGTGTAGGGGCTTTTTTGCTGCCCCCTTCATGTACTTACTAAAACATTACATGTTTTTAAAAAGGAATTCCTGGACATCAAACTTCAGACTTGCAAAGCTTTATTCAATTCATCTTGAAAGATTCTCTTTCTCTCATTTTCAAGGCAAAGAAAATTTAATACAATGCTGTTTATTTCTTCTATTCAGTGTGAACACACATTTGTTGTGGAATTGGGAAATGAGCTGATTCTCAAATAGCTGTCCACAAACCATAAATGAATTTAATTTTAAGAAAAATTGGAAACCTCTGGAGTGTACAATATCTTCCAACCTACTATACAAGATATATTAACTCATGTTATTGTGTCACCAAATTTCTTCAAAGGCATATTAATATGTCTTTGTCGTTGGAGAAACATTGAAGTTCATTTATGTATTCATTCAACAAATACTTCCTAAATTATATTTCAAATAAAATTCTAATCCTTTCACATGGAAGGAGCACTAACAGTCATTATGGCCTCTGTATCTTCCCATTTAAACTTACTTTTCTTGAAGATCTTTTAAGGAACTTTGTCTTTAAAATTCTAATTGTTCTTGCTCTCTTACAACCATTATACATAACCTATCCTGTGTTTCATGTCCTTGGTCAGCTTCTTCTGCTCAATAACAATCTGTCAGGACATGGTTCTCCTTCCCAGGATTGCCTCCAACCCATCATAGCATCAAGTCCTCACACACCCACCCTAGAGAATCCAATTACCATGCCTGTCACCTTCGCTTTTACTGCCATTTTGGATATATGCTTCATTTCTGAAGATAAAATATCAAGTGGTTTTAGATGCAAAGATGCTGGTTATGATAGTAAAAACCTATAGTCTGATCTACGTATAAAGATGAAGCAGGAAGGTTGCAAATTCAAGACAAAATTTTCTGAGGACCTGCATTCTATCCCCAGGCCCCTTATGGTAGAAGAAGGGAACTGACTCCTACATGTTTTTCTTTGACCTTCACTTATACCGTACCATGACTTATCTGTGCACACACAGGCACATATACACATATTTTCAAACAGTCATATATAAACACACACTATTTAATAAAATTTTAACTAAAAAGAAAAATAAGCAAATAAAAATAAGCAAAAAAAAAAATTTTTTCCTATAAAAAATTATAGGAAGGACGAGGAGCCTTTGTGAGAGCACTTCCCTAACACATATGAGGCCCAAGGTTATGATGGAATATCAGACATATATATTTCAAGTGATGATGAGATTTATAATAATTTGTTTTCCTATAACTAAGAGGTGAAACTATTATTATTATTATAATTTGTTTTCCTAATTCTAAGGGGGAAACTTCTCAGGCTGTGAAGTTCAAGGCTTCACTGTTCAAAGAACAGTGGCTGTTCTTTGGGAGAAGCATTGTCTATACAGTTAGGAGTCCAATACATAAAAACTAGATACAGATATATGCAATGTCTTGGTACACTTTGGGGTAGGAACTAAGATAGTGATATATCAGAGAGGTTGTCTTCAGAACTGCCAGAAAAAGAATATACTTCTTAGTGTAAGGGAATCAGAACAACTAATTAAGACAAATCCCCCACGATTCCAGTTTCTGGCTATTATAAATATGGATGCTATGAACATAGTAGAACATGTATCTTTATTACATATTGGAGCATCTTCTGGGTATATGCCCAAGAGTGGAATAGCTGGGTCTTCAGGTAGTATTATGTTCATTTTTCTGAGGGTCCACCAAAATGATTTCCAAAGAGTTTCTATCAGCTTGCATTCAGCAGCAATGAAGGAGTGTTCTTCTTTCTCCACATACTCACCAACATCTGCTGTCACCTATGTTTTTGATCTTAGCCATTCTATGTGGTGTGAGGTGGAATTTCTGGGTTGTTTTGATTTGCATTTCCCTGATAACTAAGGATGTTGAGCATTTTTATAGGTGCTTCTCAGCCATTCGAGTTTCCTCAGTTGAGAATTCTCTGTTTAGCTCTGTTCCCCATTTTTTGATAGGGTTATTGGATTTCTGGAGTCTAGCTTCTTGAGTTCTTTGTATATCTTGGATATTAGCCCTCTATCGGACGTAGGATAGGTAAAGATCTTTTCCCAGTCTGTAGGTTGCCGTTTTGTCCTATTTACAGTGTCCTTTGCTTTACAGAAGCTTTGTAATTTTATGACAACATATGTGGCAGAGGAGGGTCTTGTTAGACATCAGGGGGAGCAGAGGCCCTTGGGCCTGAGGATGTTAGATACCCCAGTATAGGAGAATGCCAAGGAGGGAAGAAGAGAGTGGATGGGTGGGTGGGTGGGGAAAAGCCCCCATAGTGGCAGGGGAAGGGAGGGAATGAGGAGGTTCTCAAGGGGAGATCTGGAAAAGGGGAAATATTTGAAATGTAAATAAAGTATGAAAAAAATAAAAGAAGTCCCCCCTGAAAGCAGCTATGGGGGCCACAAACTTCCTCTCAGTCCTTCCCTTCCTTACATCTCTGCTTTAGGCTTTTGCATTTTGGTTTCTATATTTGATTCCCTTCCTTCTCAATCCACAATGTTCCAAGTCTCTTTCCTAAGATGTAGAAAGCTCTCAAAAATCCTATCTATCCTTTCCTTTCTTCTGGGGCTTCTTTATCTACTATCCAATAAGCTTGAAGGCTCATCTTATAGGCAATTGTCTCATTCCAAAGCTGGTGTAGGATATGGGATTTGGTGGTCCTGGCATGTTCAAGTCTCTAACCCAGTATGCTATCCTCTGGGGACACATTTTTGGCTGTGCTCTGTGAAGACATTCTAAGATCTAATGTGTAACTAACATGTTTCTCTACTCCAAAATATTGCTATTTTGGTTAGGACTGTTAGTAATTGAATTGGTTACCAAAATGCAATTTGTTGGATACTGAAATAGAGATATCCAAAGAATATCCATAGGAAATTGAAAAACACAAAGATGTTTCTTTGGAAGACAACTTAGTAAACAAAATTCAAAATTTCTGGGCATTGTAGGGTCACTGAATATAAAGGCACATAGACAGACAAAAGGGAATAGGAAAGGGGGCATTCTAGGAAGACTGCACCATCATTTCTCATTTGTTAGGATTTGATTGTGAACTGTCACTCATAAGCATATCCCATCTATGCCTGAAAGAGGTGCATATTATGGGCTGGTCTTTCAGAGTAACAGTCAAGCCCTGCTTTGAATCTCATTCTATGCTTCCTGATAATCTTAGTTGCTGTTCTATTGGCATGACAAAACACTGTGACCAAGACAACTTATAAAAGAAATCATTTAATTTCACGTTCATGGTTCCAGAGGGTAGTAAAGTCCATGATCATCATGACAGGGATTATGGCAGCAGGGAGGCAGGCACACAGGCAAACAGGCATGGCACTTAAGCAGAACCTGTATGCTTATGATAGAAATACAACCATGATGTGGAGAAAAGGGGGAGGCAACTGGGCCTGGCATGGGCTTTTGAAACCTCAAAGCTCAACACCAGTGACAAAAGTCCTCCAGCAAGGTCATGTCTCCTAATTCTTCTCAAACCTTACACCAATTGGAGACTAAACATTTAAATATATGAGCCAATGGGAACCACTCTCATTCAAATAACCAAATCAATTCTCTAAGATGTTAACTACTCTGCCTCATGCTATGGCCCACACAAACTAACCTCTACCTTCTACCTCTATGCCTTCCCATCATGATGAACAAAAATACCCTGAAATCATGAGCCAAAATTAACCCTTCCTTAAATTATGCCTTTAAGCTATTTGGTCAGTGTAGTGCAAGTAACTTAAAAGTTTAAGTTGCTTGTCATTCTGTGTAGCATGGTAAAAGCTCCTGCTACGCTGTTCTATCCCTCTTGAGGGAAGAATTAATTTTTTCCCAGTGTATTTATTCTGTATATGATCCCTACTTGTCAAAGACTTAATATATGCCTTAGTTGTCATATCAATCGCAGTGGTATCATTTTGGTTACGCTAATGTAAACATTACTTAATAACATTGACATCCCCCAACAACTTCATGCAAAGTGTACACTATTATAATTGGCACTTTATATGTACATTTTTTTTTATAACTTGTGATTTTGGATTGGATCGTGTTTGAATGCAGACTTTTCATCACAGCATCACTTTACCTGGATATTGTGTGAGTTGTCTGTGTTAAGTTTTCAAGTGCTGAAATTTCATTCTTATCCTGAGGTATTTAGAAAATACAAACATTCAAATATGTTATCAATACAGGCAATTAAAATTAAAATTAAGTGAGGTAAACAAAGACCTTTCATGATTGAGTCCTCATAATTTTGTAATAAAAACACAAGCTCAGAAGACAAGCACATGAGTGCATGCATGTGTTTGTCTAATTGCACACTGTATTCTATATGTAGAATTCTATATGTAGTTTGCTGCCATCTCAGGACTCTGCCCATTAGAAGACCATCACAAAGTGAAGCGTCTTAAACCTGAAGCTCCATATTCATCACCCAAATAAGTCAATTCTCTTCCTCCACTCCCTCTTTTTTCATACTTCCTTACCTCTTTCCTTCCTTCCTCACCCATTTTCTTCCTCCATCTTTTTGACAGTCTCTTCCTCTTCCTCCTCCCCTCTCTCTCCTGGTTTTGAGCCTAGAGTGTGTTGTTCATTCAAAACAAATACCCTGACACTGAATTAGGGATGTATCCCTAGATCTTTCTCTTAAACAATACAGCCTGTTGGCAACAGAAAATAGACTAATACAAACATGTTGTTATAATCATTCTAATAAGAATTACTCCCTTTGGCTAATTATAGAAGCAAAGTTCATCATGACTATGTATGTATATGTAGGAAAATATCATATCATCTATAGAATGTGCCACCATCTCTGTTTCCATATACTAGACAGATCTTCTCTAACTTTATATCTTCAGTAAGTTCACATATAATTATAATATACATGTAGGAGACTCCAGACAGAATTCTCCCACGTTTTTGACTCATAGTATAAATGTGTTAGAGATGTCTCGACCATGTGTCTATGGTACTAGGAGAAAAGCAATAAATTGTGATCAATCAATGAATGAGCCAAAGAAGATTTTAATCCTGTCCTGTGTAATAGATGGAAAAATATCCAAGTCTTACTAGATGTTTTGAAATGTGGGAACTATGGATACAGAGATGCTATGTGGGCCTTCATGAATCTTCAAAATCTAGGACAACCTTTAGTACATGAACACTTGGTAACAAAGTTTGAATAAATAAAACATTCCTATATCACAACAAGGCAAGAATTCTATGAAGACGCCCAATGTTACTAGTAAGAAGTAGAAAGAGTTCCCTATTAAGTGGCTATCAGGAGAGACAGGTACACATACAAAAAGGAAATATAACTATGTATAATTGGGAAATATGTTATTTATAGAATTTTTATTCTTATCACAATGCTAACACATCTTTTTATAGATGATTAATTTTTTAGAGTAAAGTCCCCAAGCATTTAATTTCCGTAAGACTGTCAAGAGGGAGTCTGAGAATAAAAATAATTTATGGGTTTGTAGCACTGTCTATGCAGTCTAAACAATTCTGATTAAACCACTACATAGATTAATGGAACTCAGCCATTGTTCTCACATAGACAAATTATTTCCACACATTTCAAGCTGCCTTGGCATCGGATGATGGACTATTAGAGGTACACTCAGGTTTAAAATTAATAGCCTCCCATGACATGCTATTCATATGAATAAATATTCATCCAACATGCTGCTATGCTTTTAGCAAATACTAGTAGCAAATACTCACAGACATGTCCTCATGCTCTTAAAATGACTTGGTGCTCATCCTTGCTACATTTTTTCCCCCTCAGTCTTTCCTTGAAGATCAGGTCTCTTGAACTTCATTGTACAAAATGATGACTTAAAAATAAAAACAATGGCAACACCTCTCTTTGGAACTCAGGAGCCATACAGCTGAATGGCTCTGGACTATGATCACTTACTTACAGTGTGGGATCTTAGACTCAGTAGGACTGTCACTGACCACCTGCAGTCCTCCCCACAAGTGTACTGAGTCTCTTTTGTATGTTGGTTGCCATCTTTTCAGTTGCCCTACCCTCTTTATTTTAATATTGTGTCATTTCTATCTTCTCTTTCATCAGTTGCACAACAAGCCATTGGGAAACTCTTTGCAACCATTTTGACATCTACATAGAATAGAGCCACATTGTATCATTCCACCACTCTTACCCTGGGCCTGGCCACCATCCCTTTCTCAATTATTTTAAAGACTTCCCAATTGATTTAATTCCTTTAGTCCTCCACAGACATCAGCAATAGTGAACCCCAGAGTGTCTCAAATAATTACCTCAAATACACATGTCATCTGTTCGAGTTTGCTTTCTGTTGCCATAATAAACACTAAGTAAAATGAACTCATGGAGCAAATTTCATCATCCACATCACAGCTCATTATCAAGAGAAGCCAAGTAGGGGCTTGAAGCAGAAACTCTGCTTACTGGCTTCATAAGCATTTTCATGGAGCCATGCCCTCCTGATGCTGTATATCCTTTGCCCATGTGACCTACTTAACTCTAACTCTTGCATCATATTCAGCTTCTACTTGGTTCCATCATACTGGCCTTGCTGTTTTCCCTGGTTCCCATGATACATGATGTCTTCACTATTGCAATTTCTGCCATGTTCTTTATCTACTCCATAGAGTGGTGACTGGAGTATAATAGGCATTAAGAAGATAGTGTACTAAAAATATTAAATTAAGTGGACAGCAGTCTGGAGGCTGCTGCTAACTTGGAGCATGATGCTGAGAAAAGAGAGTCTGGATGAAATAGAATCCCAGGGGTCAGGGAAAGCCGAGCTTGTCTTGTCTTTCTGATCCTGGAGACCCTTCTCTGCTTGTATGATGCCCAGAGCCCTTGTTCTGTGCCTTGTTCTGTTCTCTACTTGTTGAGTGCCAGTACCCATCCCTGATTCTGACCAAGAATAAAGCTTCTATCACCATAAAAAAAAATATTAAATTAATTGCTAATTCATTCATTAGATGACTGATTTGGTAAAACATGGTAATTTACAGGAGTCTCCTCTTTCATTTAC
The DNA here is from genome assembly GCA_019843965.1 of Rhynchomys soricoides. Taxonomy (NCBI): domain Eukaryota; kingdom Metazoa; phylum Chordata; class Mammalia; order Rodentia; family Muridae; genus Rhynchomys; species Rhynchomys soricoides. The sequence continues at coordinate 492,627 of JADRCH010000872.1, read as the reverse complement.
TTAACTGACAAGGTTAATTCCCACTGGGTGTTCAAGCACTGGAGCCAGAATGAAGGTGGAATGAAAGCTGAAGTAAAGGATGTAAAGTGTAACACATCAGAAATGGTGAGTTAGTAAGGCCATGGATAGTAAAGGCCTTATCTACCATAACAGATGAAACAGATGAAGGAAGCCAACTTAGTAATGGAGTACCATGAGCATATCAGTTTTAAGCAGATAATAATGCACCTCCTGTCAGAGACTGTCCATTGGCAATCCTGGTGTCAGCAAAATTGGATGAGGTTTTATTCTTTCTGTGAGGACAAAAGATAAGAGCAAGTTAAACTGAATGTCAGAGAAAGGTAACAGGAGGCTTAGCTGGGCTAAGCTAACTCATTGCTAAATTACAGCTGCATGAAGCTATCAGAATTTAAAAAGACAAACAAGCTCACAAACTTTTGTCTGCCGTACCACCTGCCATTTGTATAGTCTGGAATTTAAGAACAGCTGCTGCTAAGCATGGGCAGATTCAATTTGTGCAAATGCATTGCATAAAACACCATCAGACCCAAAGAACTGACTCCAGGGACACAGAAAAGTCTGATGTTTTACACTTAGTACAGCTGTACTGAATGTGTTCATTCATTTATTCCTCAAGAAAATTTACTGAATAACAAGTGGCTGGTGTTGAAGGAATGTGTATGTATCACTGAATTGATGAAAATCACTGGCCTCATGGAGATTATAACCAGTAAGGAGAATTCAAAATAAATAGATGTGAAATCATAATTGCTATGGAGAAAAAGAAGAGAGAGAGTTACTAAGAAAAGCCAAGAGAGAAATGAATTCTGTAAGTCTGTCAAGTGGTCAGTGATTGCCGGGTGACTTTGTGAGGATGATTTGAGGAAAGTAAGGGATTTAGGCTGCCAGTCATCTCATCCAGGAGTGAAGAGTGCTTCAATTTAGAGGCTGCTAATGTTTGGGGTCATCCTCTGTTTTAATAGATTGCTACTGGCTAGTCTTAGAGAACCTGACTTGATATCTTTGAGACATACCCAGGTTCTGAGAACTTCTCAGAGATAGGGTCAAGCAAACCTCTAAGGCCGTATCTTTCCTTCCTGGATCACCCTTTGGAAATATCTGACATATTTGCAGCCCATGAAGAGACAATGCCAAGTGTGAATTCATTTGATATAATCAATTAAAAACCAACAAACAATACGCTAGGCTGAAGAATTGCTACCTGGTTAAGAGTATTGTTGTTCTTCCAGAGTTCTTCAGTTGAATACACAGCATCCCTGTAAGAGTGCTCACAACCTCCTGCAATTCAAATTCAGAGAGATTTGATGCCTCTGGCCTCCATAGACACACACACACACACACACACACACACACACACTAGGCATACACTCACACAAACACACACCTGTATATGATTTAAAGGAAGGTAAATTGTTTTTAAAAATAGTGTGCTGACATTGGCTAGAGGCATGGTTCAGTAGTACAGAGCCCTGGATACTCTTGTAGATGCCCTGGACTCATTTCCCAGTACCAAGGTGAGAAAGATAGCCGCCACCTGTAACTCCGGTTTCTGGGGACCTCGTACTATCTTCTTGCCTTTTTTGACACTGAAGACACATGGAACACAGACAAACATGCAAGTAAAACACTTATACATATAAAATATAAGTAAATTCCTTAAAAATAGTATGATGAAGAGATGTCTGTGCTGACAGCTGATTATAGCATTAATCACAATAGCCATGCCATTGTGAGTCTATTAAAATCAGGAAAAAATAAATATGTATGATACTCAGCCTTTAAGAAGAGGAACTATATCATTTAAAACATGATGAATAGGCTGAGATTATATTAAGTTAACTAAGTCAGGCCACAGCAGGAAGAATACACAGTGACTCCATGAGGCTTGTGTGACTTGTATGAAAGTTGTGCTCATAGCCATAGAGAACAAAATAAAGATGTTAGTCATAGAAAATAAGGTTATATTTTTTTCTTGGGTAAACTCGGTATTATAAATAAGGTCAATAAAAACAAAACAGAAAAACTAGAATATTAAAACTCAATTGTTATGAGCAAGTTTTTGTCTCAGGCCTTGATATTCTAGATACTCCTTATTAAAAGAGAGGAAGCAGACACATGTAAATAAGGAAAAACCTTCCTTTCTTTACTTGCTTGGGCAGTATTGCATTGCACAAATAGAAATGAGGTGCCCTCAGGACACTGTAACTTTTCAATTGCTACTTCTGCTTTTTGGCATATAACCCTCTATAAACCAGACCGATGTTGGTATATTCTGTGCCTAAAACATGCTGAACCTGTAAATTCATGGTCATGTAGTTATATTTGTTTCTGTAACATCCAGTGACATATTCATTGGGAAGAACTTTCCTGAGCCAGTACAAATGGGAGGTGAGTCTGCGTAAGGAAATCTGTTGAAGGATGCTACACAAGTTCCACATACAAGTAAGAAGAACAAAGCCCCTTAGTAGGAAAAGATGTTCTATTTGTGACAAAGGTGACATCCACTTTTTAATCTCTAATCTTGTCACTAATAAAAATGTGGTGTTTACAAGTCACTCTAAAATACCAAACAAAAGCAAGCGTGTCATCATTGGTGGATTCTGGCACTTTATATCTTTCTTAAACTCAACTCTTAATGATTGATTGCATCTTCCACCTACAGGACTCAAGTGGACTCAAACCTCTAACAGTAAACTGCAGTGCCTTCTAACCTGAGCAAGCGGCTGATAAATTGCTTGCATAAACTTTGCTGAAGACCTTTCTCTTGCCCCTAGGCAATCCATTTGCCCTCCATGTTGGACTGCAAAATTGTTTTTATTTTTAATCTGAAAAAGTTGTAAAATCATAAATTTGACATTTAAGCTTTCCTCTCCCAATGCCTTTAAATGAATGCTATTTCTACAAGGACAGAATTAGCTGGACAGATTGCTGCTCACCTATGATCCCAGAACTCTGAAAGCTAAGTGGGACATCACAAATTCAAGGCCATCCCAGGCTACAGAGCAAACCACTTCTCAAACAACACACAAATGAGAGGAAGAGGGGAGAGAAAGGGAAAGGAGGGGTAGGAAGGGAGAGAAAGAGGAACCTGGAGGATGGGGAGAAGAAAAACTAGCTTTAAGAAACACTGTGGATCTGATTTGTTCTTGACTATTTCTTCACCTAGTTCTTTATATTTCCATGTGAAAGCACTCCTGAAATGGCGATGAAAAATGTCACAGTGAGGTCCTTGTTCCCTAGGTTCAATGTACTCACCAGATACACAATTATAAAAGGAAGCACCATTGAGTATTTTACTATCAGACTGTGAAGCTATTTGCTGGCATGGCTTAAAAAAGCTCAGATTTCACACACACACACACACACACACACACACACACACACACTTCCTCCTAAGGCTGAATTTTAAAAACTGCTTCCTCATTTTAAAAAGAAATTAATTTTAAGTTCAAAGACTCCAGAGGGTAAACAGGATCCAACAGTTGGGAATGAGAGCTAGCTAGTTGGCTTATTTCTCACGCTGAGCACTCACGCTGAGCATTTACACACTAATCACCAGCTTTGAAGGATTCGTCCTAACATTCTTTTCTGTGTACACTAAGCACTGCAATTTATTACATCTTTGGAAGACACAGAAATGTAGGCTGTACTGTTCTTAAAGCTAGGTGTGTGTGTGTGTGTGTGTGTGTGTGTGTGTGTGTGTGATGGAATCACATTACCCTGGTAGTAGGAGTACCCTGACTTCCAGCCCTCAAGCTCAGAGCCAGAAGCAATCCTGCTCAACATCCTCTCAGGCTTAATTTTGATGAAGAGGGGCAAGATAAAAGTGTGTCTAATTACACGTTCATGGCAGAATTCGCCTGAGCCAGGTTCCCACTCCTCATCTGGGGTAAATTTTGCTTGTGTGGCTACGGATGCACAGGAGACCCTTCTCTTTAAGCCTGCCTCCATGCCCCTCACTCCGCCCACTCCCAGGTCTCTAAGCTGGTTCAAGCTTCCCAGAGCCTTGGTTGGTGCTTGCAGGCCAACAACAGATCACCTCTGTGGGCTGCTAGGATCGTGACTGGGATGAGGTGGGGAGGCAGAGCAGGTTGTGTTCATAGTACTCCCGTGAAGTCCTGATGTCAAGAGAGCAGCAAGGACATTGCAAGGAGGTGTCGAGTTACAGTAAGGATGGGCAGTGGCGCGCGCGGCCGGAGCACACGCTCCAGCGGCGGAGGATCGTAACCGGGAAGGCAGGAGCTTGTACAGCTCTGCTCGCCCAGCCTGCCAGGGAGGAGGCACGCTCCGCGCCTCTGCTCATCAAGCTGGAAACATTCACACTGACCATAGCATGCCACGGCTCTGCTCGGAGTGCCAGCCCTGGGTGCAAGCGGAAGCTGAAGAAGCCACAGTGGGGTTCCAGCTGGTTGATTAATGAGAAAAATAATGTATTTTGGTGAGTGTTCACTCTGATGATGCAATTCGGGGGGTCGGGGGGACGCCTGGCGGCTCTCCATCATGCAAGCAAACGCTTTTTTACAAAAATCTTTAAGCTGCTAAAATATATTACACCAAAGAATCCTCCAGCGGGCAGGCAACTGGCATTAAAAGCTTTCTTTGTGTCACCTTTGGGGATGGTAATCAACTGTGCACGGATGTAAACTGAAAAAGAAGAGATGAGGGTGGGGTGGATAAACTTTGCTTTGACTTACGGGCACGAAGTTGGTTTATTTAGCTAGATGGAGGAGATATAGTGAAGCTTGGGAAGTCATGGGCCAACTTAATGGAATGTGAGACAAAGTTCCCACATGACTGATGCCCTGCGAGCTTAGTAAACATGAATGTCTTCTTAAGCACTGGGATTTTTCCTATTTCAGAAGCAGGGAAACATTGCTGTGCGAGCAGTCCTTCCTAGCCTGGTGTTACTTCAGGCCAGGCAAGGATAGCACCAAATGCTTATTACTTTAAACCTTCCGAGGTCATGGGGCAGATAAATTAGTGTGTGCGAGCAGTTTAGTTTGGGGCTGCAGAGAAGCGTTCCCTGAGGTTTTCAGCTGAGCTGCCTGCCTTTGCAGAAAGCATATAGAGGCTTAGATATGGGCTCTGGGCTGAGCATTGTGAGCAGTCTGGGAGCTGAGTTGTACCTTCACAGTGCAAACCTTCAGTTTACATTTGAGAAAAGGCAGAGAACTTCACTTCTGAGAAAAGAAGAAGGAATTAGACTGAGGAGCCTTTCCTCCTCCCTGGAGTTATGATTTCATTCTGTAAGTCTCAGCTGGTGTCTTCGTTTAACAGCATCTGTCTGATATTAAAAGGTTTGTGGGAGCTACTAGAGTGAGGCTGGAGGTATTATTGTATGCTGTAGCCACAATGGGGAATTAGGGGCTTTGCTCTAAGTATAAAATCAACAGTCTTCCTTCAAGTTAAATTTAGATTCGTGTGGCTGGGCTTTATTAATTTTTTTGGGGGGGGGGGTATGCATTCCCTGTATGTTATTTGCTTTGCTTTGTCTTGTTTTATTAGAGCCTTTTGGAACATTTGAGAAAGTGTTCAAGGAACCTGAACAAAACCTTAATGCCTTTAGTTGACAGCAGCATTGATAACCCTATAATTTGTGTCAGTTTAGAAAAGAAATCCTAAAATAACCGGAATTGATTTAAAAGAAAGGATCCCCATTCCATAGCCCAATTCCAGCAGAATTTAGATTTAAATAGCACTTTTCCCGTGGGTAGTTATAAGGGGCATGCTTATTTATTAGTGATGAATAGAACAGGATGCAGCATGTGTATGATTTTTGAAAAATGGAGAAACCTGAAAAGATAATGTGTCTTTTTAGCATAATTAAATTTCAGCTTTTATAATGAGATTCATAATTGATTCTGTAATTGAGGAATATTATTATTTTAGTTTTAGTTTTTGAGATCTCATAAAAATGCCTGGTGGGATTTTGAAGTAGAAATAAGCAGAGAAGTCAAAGTCCAGGTAAGAGGCTGCCCATGCTGTGCTGAACTGCAAATGGTGACTGACTAGCTCCATAATCACTGAGCTAGCTCATGTTGTTAACTGTGTGCTAACCCAGTTTTGTAAAGGGACAACTCTATGGGCAATTAGCTTCATGTAAACTTTTAATAATATGAATTGAAATGTAACGTCCCAGTCATTCCTGCTTTAACTACATTTTTGACAAGGCCAGGCTAAAGTTGCCCTCAAGGTTGTGAACATAGTTTTGTCTTACCATTAGCCCCACCATCATTCCAGTGTGACAAATGTTTTTACATTCTTAAAGGAAGTAATGTGTATATCAAAAATGTTAGTGTTTAGCAATAATGCTATGCAGCCCTTCACTGAAGTTGCTAAACATCAGAACCTTGGAGCCAAACTACCTCTTAGAAAATTATCTGGCACTAGAGTTAGGGAAAATACAAATGATAATGATAATGATAATAATAATAGTAATAATCATATACATGCATACATACATAAAATGAGAATAACCTAGGCATCTTTCAATGCCATAGCAGGCTAATGTGTGTGTGCCTGCACATGCACGTGTGTGTATGTTTATGTGCATGTGTACATAGATCTAAAATATTTCTATTTCAGATAGTTTTTTAAAAACAGTGCTTTCAGTGCTTACAGGTAGTGGCTTGAATTTTTAATCCCAGCACTCCAGGTGGAGTAAGTTTCAGGACAGCCAGGGCTATGCAGAGAAACCCTGTCCTGAAGGAAAAAAAAAAAGAAAGAAAAAAAGAAACAAAAACCAATGCTTTAAATTGCAAATTTATTGATGCAACTAATTATTTTAATTATTAATTGTTTTAATCATTATTGAGTTGTTAATGATTTATCAAGCCAGGACCAATAGGGACAAGGGGACAACAAACCTTCATTCTTGGGCTTTTCTGTTCACTTGTGGCAGTGGGATAAGCAGGGTCCCCAGTAGGATGATGAAGAGCATGGTGAGCTATGTGATGAAATGAATTGATAGACAAGTGGGTAATTCCCTTCTCACACACATAGCCTGTTTTACATTCAAATGCAGAATCCTTTCCTGATGAGGCTGGTTGCATTTACCTGCTTTAATCTTCTCCTCCTTGGAACACTAAGTAGCTGGACCTATGCAAGCTCAACTGGAGTGGGTTGAGTGTGTATGCAAATGGGTGAGCTGTATGTGATTTCCTGTTCTTAACACAGACCCTACCTGAATCTGTTCTCTCATACTTATGGTACTGATGGACTCGTTTAACGACTTAAGCCCCACTTTCATGTCCTATTGAGATTTTAATGTGCGATTTTCAGTAATTGTCTGCACATGCTGTTTAGTGATTTGAGTTTGCCATTCAGTCACTGTGGGCCCACCTGACACTATCGATTTTGCATTCATTATTGTAGTTAAATGTGAGAAACACAAAGGAAAAAGGAAAGGGAAAATCCCAGTCAGCAACACAGTCAGTAGGATATACTGTAGAAGCAAAGGGAAAATAGTAAAGACGATGAAATTAACTTTCATGCTCCCATAAAGATTATACAAAGTTAAAAATTAAATGTGCCATGGATTAATAACCATTAATAATTTATTCAGCACTGAAAGCCAGGCACCTAGAAGACTACTCGCCAGACCCAAGAAGAGAGTCTGTGGGTGGTTATCAGTACAGCTGGCTGACTGCCAGGTCACAGTGTGGCTGAAAAGTGTGCTGGTGTGAAGAACAGGTTGTTTGATTGAACTCACTGCATCACTGTCCAGCAGAGGGCTGTACTAAGTCACTGTCTCTAGCTCTGGGCACCATAAGTCTGGATCATTCTCTTCCCCATCTCATCTTTGTCTTTCTTGTTGAAAGGTCTTCATTGACTGTGAGCATACCAACAACATGAAATGTCCTCAATTGGCCAGAAAGGTGCCATGCTTTTTCTGTAGATGTCAGGAAAGAAACAAGAAGCTTGATTGTGCTCTGGAATTTCTGTATGGTCTCACATGAGTGCTTCTAGTCCTGCGCCATCCCAATATGACAAAAAGGTCATCTAAAAGTGGTTGAGGCCTACTCCTTAATAATACATCTAAAAAAAGAAAATGATACACCTGAAAAAAATAGGCAGAATTGAGAGACAGATGTTAGCACTCACTGCAAATGTTTCTATTATTAGTATAATAATTAAATCCAGAGAAAAGGGCAAGCAAATTTTAGAAAGTGTGACTGAGCTGTTCAAATTCAGCTTGATGTAAATTGTGGTTTGGCTGTGTCCTTTAAAATGACTAAGGAAAGGAAAAAAAAAGAAAAAAGAAACTTAATGGTGTGGCATTCATATGCAAAAATGCTTCACAAGGAAGTTTTTAATACAAACGTTAGCAGAAGACTCTTTCTCTTCCTTGTTAATAGACATGTTCAGCCTTGGAAGACCTGTTTTCCCTGGGATATTTAAGAAGAGCTCACTTCAGTGTTTGCATTTTGGGCAGTGGTTTAACATGATGCATCATCTCTGAGACAGTGTTGGAAAGGCAGTTGTGCAGTGAGGAAGAGATGAGCAGAAAGCAGCAAGCTGCACAAAGAAACAACTCTCTTTCTATGCACCCAACTCCTCATTTGCAGTAAAACATCAATTATGAGAAAAAAGGTTTCCGTTTCCTCCAGAGATATTTTTATAGCCCCCAAACTGATAAGGACAAAGAATAAGTCAAGAGGCAGTGCATCCAAGTTCCTCTCTTTGGATGTTGAATTTATACTCCAAAGTCTTATTACAAATGGATCACAATGGCATACCACATAAAAATAGAAACTAGGAGTGGGGAATGTGATTGACACATGCTGTCAGGGCAGGTCCTTTAAAGGAGCCTGAATCTAAGGGACCTTCAAACACATTCTCCTTAAAGCTGGTTTCCTCTGAATTCATTTGAAGTTTTCAGTTTACAAAGCAAAATTTGGCTATTTTAACAGTAATACAGAATTTTTCAGTATAGCCTTATAGTCTGTGCTTTTCCCATCTGCCTCTTTCCTTGTTTTAAAAGCCCGCCTCAGTGGCTGTAATTATATGGAAATGAGGTGAGTTTATTTAAGGGATAAATCCCCAAACTCATGAGATAATGAAGAGTTTCAAAGTTACCCTTTTGTGGGTGGCAAATTGTTCTGAAAAAAAAAAAAAAGCAAATGAAAAATTTAAATTAGTGGTTTCTGACTTCCTTTTTAGAAGATGGGGCTGCAGCTGCTTGGTACAGAGACCTCTTCCAATAAATAAGTGTGTGTGTGTGTGTGTGTGTGTGTGTGTGTACAACACTGTAACCCTCCACAGTGTTTTGTTATATAGATACCCCAATATTATTCCTCATCCACAGCTTTTGTGTTTTACTTAATCTTTTTGCATCATTTCAACAATTACACTTAAGTGCTGATTAATATGGTAGATTTAATGTACATTTTTAACATAGCTGCTTTTTAACTCGAACAATTATTGTGTGCATTAAGTCTTAAAAATCAAATCATAAAGGTAATTCTCAAGGCTTCCCCTGCCTAAGAAACCAGAATGCTTGTATAAGCAGGAACTCACTCCTTGACCTTGAGCAGGGGATATTTCTATTTGCGTCACACTATGAAAAACATGACATAAATCAGCAGAAGTCATAGTCCTTGTCTGTCTGTCTGTAAAGGAAGCCATTATGTGTTATATTCCACAAAGATTAGTTTTGCAGCATAAGTTTTTCAAATGATTGGTGGCATTAAGAGAAAATACCACCTAAGAAATGGCTAGAAATAACAAAACTTAAAATGGCTGAGATCATGCTTGAACCAAATTACTAGGGTTGGAAATAGCAAGATGTCTCTCTCTGTCACAACATTCAAATTGTAATGAGGCAGTTGGGAGTCAGCCAGCCTTCCTTGTATGTGAACTCCAGGGTGGCATAGTCTTTAATACAGAAAACATTTCCATGAAAAGTACCATGTATAAAGTCTCCAATGCATCTGTAGCATTGGAGGCTGATGCAGGAAGCCCCTTCTCCTAACCCACCTTTTAGTTTCTTCCGTAACCACCCTCAACACCATGTTCCTGTAAGGTAAGAGAGATAAGAAAAGTAACATGGCCAAAGTCAGAAAAGGAATCAATCAGCAGCATTATCACACAGTAACACAAATGACAGCAGAGGGTGTACTGTGTGCTCCAAAGTATTGTATCAGCTACAGGACCCAGAGTGAGAGGATGCAGGCGGGTTGGTGGGGTAAGAATTCTGTACTGATTAATCTGGATTGAGCAAGCACTTGAGGGTGAAGAGAAAGGCTAGCCTCTGCCATAACTCCTAGCTCAGTGACAGCACTTCTGTAAAAGTTTGGATTTTGTGTAGAGAAGAAACAGCCCTTTTTGCTTCCCAAATGTAAGGTGCTATCATTTATCTTATTTATTCTTAGATTTATTTTCTTTTAAATTTTGTGCATTTGGGAGGGGAAGAGACAGATCTGAGAATGCACGTGTCTGATTCCTTGATGATGGAGTAACTGATAAATTGTAAGACCTTTGACATGGAGGGTAGGGGGAGGAACCAAAGTCTCTGCAAACATGACACGCACTCTTAACCCCTGAGTCATCTCTTTAACTATTTTTTATTTTATTTTATTTTATTTTATTTTTTGTTATTTGGGGGTTCTTACTATGATTCTATCATTTTCCCCATTCCTGTTCTTTTCTTTGACCCCTCTGTTGTTCCTCTCTACTGTTCTCATTCACACTCATGACATCTTTTATTTGTCTTTGTATGTGTGTGTGTGCTTTTTATATTTTGCCATCAATATGTAGATTAGTCCTTTGATATTAGACTATTAGTTAAATACATTAGAATTACATGTCCTTTATATTTGTTTTACTTTCATTGTCTCACGACTCTGAAAAAGAGTGAGAACTCCATACAGTATTAAGATTTTAGAGTCAAACATCTCTGAAGAGAACATAAAATAACCATATAAAATAGTCAGAATAGAATTCACTATGAGTTACATAGTACAGGGCTGGTTCACGGCCTAACTGAAAGAGTATTCTGTCACTGGGACATGGGCAGAAAAAGGACCTGTAACTCAGTAGCTCAGAGTGCCAGGAAGGCCACCAGGTCTGAAGTTATTGTTTTGTTAGGAGAAAAAGAAGCATTTTGACAAGATTTTGCAAGAATTTTGCAGAATTTTTCTTCACGGGTAATTTTTTTCTTTAATATTCATGCATTTTGCTGAGGAGGAAAGGTACTGGTGGCAGATTGCTCTGAGGATAAAAACACAGTAATGAATGTAAATGTCCTTTGATAAACATGATCTCTCACATTTGTATAGCAATTTGTTTTTCAAAACACTATGTTGTTTTTATCATTAAAATGACTCATTTTAAGAGGCGGACAAAATGCAATTATTCCTTTTTTGTTTGTTTGTTTAGATGAAAAAGTGAGCCTCTAAGAATTGACACTTCCTTCTCAAGGTCATACTGCTAGTTAATATCAAGACTTAAAACTTAATTCAGATTTTCTGAGATGTACTTAGTGTCCTTTATAGCAAAGTATGTGATGTTGGGGATTATAACAAAATTATTTGTAATATTTCTAGAAAAACTATTTTCACTAACAACAAAAGAAATGAAGAAATGGTTGGACACGAGAAATATCTTGCTCTGACTTTAGAATCACAACTCAGTAGAAGAGTATGAATATAATTCATAATTGTATTTGTTCTGCTTTGCCATTTGTATAAAAATTAATCAGCAAAAATCAATACTGCCCAGAAATCCTAAGAAGGTATAAGAGAATTTATGTTTATGGCTCAACTAAATTTGTATGTTGAAGTCCTGATATCAATATGATGGCATTAGGGAGTAGAGACTTTGAGCCTGGATGAGATCACAGGGATAGAGCCACTATAATGGGAGATAACATAAGAGGACATCGCTGACCATCCTTTCTATTTTCCATTCTTTCCCACCCAAGTTTGAGATGCTTCTTTTCTTCCTTTCTTTGTGATCCTATACTCATAGAATTTAGTTTGTGTGGATGTTGCTGAGCTAGTCTTGGGAGTGTGGCCTAGCATGTGTGTGTGTGTGTGTGTGTGTGTGTGTGTGTGTGTGTGTGTGTGCAGCATACCAGGGGTCACATCATTAAAGGAAATCTACGCTCCCTCTCCTAGAAGCTGTCAGATTGTCAGTAGCTTCTCAGAAAATGATGAAACTTCATGTCCCCTTACCCCTGCTGTGTAGGGGCTTGGACTGGCTGGAGATTGGGATCACCCTTAAAGCCCTGTGACAGCTCTCATCTTAGCTCCCTTGTATTCAGGCAATGCCCCAAGCATTTCATTTGGTGTGAATAATATGGAAGGCACTAATTCCTATGAGGATTAGTGACCCAGGAAGGGCAAACTGATTTTGGGGTCTATGGGGCATTTTAGGATTTAGTCTTAAGGAAAATTTATCAAATTAAAAGGTATGTTAGAAGGTAGGTTGCTTTATAACTATTATTTTTCTTTATTAAAAAATGTTATTGGTGGTTCTAAATACTGATCTCTAAATGAACTTTTTAAAATGTGCTCAGATTTCTCCTTCTTTTAAACTCCTTAATAAAGAAAGGCAGTTCAGGAAGAAGCTCAAGTTGTGGGCCTCCTGGGTCATTTGCTTCCATAAGGAGATTTTGGCCTTCCTTTGTGAAGCTCCCTGAAGCTGACAGGTAATTGGCCCTGCTCACAGTTCTCGGAAGCAGAATTCAATGGGAACTCATTGTGGCTGGATACTGAAAACAGAGGTGCAGTCAGGGGTGACATTTGCACATGGCCAGCATCATTTAGAAGATCAGGGGATGTAAATCCTGGATATATGCAAGACTCCACCAGATGTATTTGAAATAGTAGAAATAGCAGAAAAAGCCAATTCTATGGTTACAGATCCAAGCACTGGCCTCTTCTTACAAAAACCATCAGTGGATTCCACAGCAGAGCCAGAAATGAGTTCCTCAGATGGGTAAATTTAGGCATCTAATAAAGAGCCTCCAGAGTTCTTAAGAGTTTCCAGTTTGTACCAAATTATCCAAGCAGCAGATGGCTGGGTCAGAGCCCCAAGCAGAACCTCAGAACTCATGGTTCCTCTCAGAGTATGATGTGGACTTACTTACACTATGTTCTGTAGCACCCACCCTTGGATCTTTGAATGGAAGTTTCCTAAGGATAACAACTCTTTCCTTTTACTTGGGACATCTTATAGAATCCTGTATTATATTAGTTGATAACATGGCTCTGGAAAGAATGTTAAAACAACACTTCTTACAGTTGAATATGCAAAACTCATGAAGATCATGTTAAATTACAGATCTATTCATGACATCTGACCTTGCCCCTCCCCCAGGGGTTGGGGTTCTTCCTTTAGCCCAATCTCATGTGATATAGATATTTCTGGCAACTCACCCATTGTAATTTGAGTAGTCAGGATTTAAAATGATCATGTTACTGCATTCCTACTTTCTGATTCCAGGTCTCGTAATTCACCTCTCAAATTAAATTCTGCAAGATTTTTAGTGGCTTCTGTTGAGTTCACAGAGTTAACTGTGATGAGTAGCTTTAATCATCAACTTGAAACAATTGAAAAATCACCTGGGAAGGGAGTCTTAGTCAGGGATTGTCTACAATGAGATGACCTATGGGTGTGCCTGTAAAAGGTAACCTTAAGTCAACCAATGTAGAAAAACTTAGCCCACTATGGGCCAACAAAATTCCCTAGACATAAATTCTGAACTGTGCAAAATGAGAAGTCAAATTAAGCTGAGCACAAACAAGAAAACAAAGGAACATGCATTCATTTATTCTTGACTGTGGATGTCATATGACTAGATACTTAAGTTCCTGCCTTGATTTCTCTGACAATAATGAATTGTTGTTATGTAGAATAGTAAGTTGAAATAAACTCCTTTATCTCCTAAGTTGCTTTTTGCCAGAGTATTTTATCAGAGCAACAGAAATAAAACTACAACAACTATCTATTTGGCTTAAGATCTTGGAATCCCAGGACTTGAAAGTTTTGGTGCCAAAATTGTAAATGCCTCAGGCATATGGGGATGAATTGATCGATCAATCAATAGAGTTTTTACCTGACATTTTTTGCTGAAAAGCAGAGAGAAGTTGGGCAAGTAGCTCAGTCTCATCAAGCCTCAGATTCTCTATTGTGGATCACGAATGAGAAATATTTCTTTTGAGTTCTTGCACAGCTAGGCTCAGAGGATATCAAGAGTGGGCAGAAAAAAAATGTAAGAGCTGATAGAAGGGGAAGAAAGTTGTAAAATGCATAATTCTGGATCTGCCATGGTTGTTACACACATCAACTCACAGAACATATCCTATACAAGATCAAGTCAGCCAAATTTCCCATATTAATGGGAGAGGGTCTCACAGGTCCACCCACAACTTTAGGAGGGATGTATTGTAGTTGATGGATCTGAGGGACAGAGAGGTATTTTCTTTGGGGGTGTAGTTTCTGGTAGGTTGCCTATGCTTCGGTACATGGTTCCACATCCATAGGAAGGACTAAGTATACTGGGGAAGAGTGATGAAAAGGGCACAAAGATTTGAGAGTGATAGGGTGGGGGATAGAGGACTCTGGCAGGCACTGGAGGGAGGGAGTGGTAGAGGAATAGGATCAAAAACACTATAACATCTTCAAAGAATAAATAAAAATAATATTTTTAAAAAGAAATTCTCAGTAATCATAAGGATTAAATTAAATAGCATATGGAAAACATTAAAACATCACCATCATGACTTAGACAATCACTAAGTGTTGGTAGCAACTATGACCATTTACTCATAAATATTACTCAGCACTGTTTCCCTAGACTGCAAAGAAACTCTGTAAAAAAAAAAAAAATACAGGCAGCCACCTATCTTTTTTGCCACATCATCTATTTATAGACAAGGCTCCTTATATGCAATCTACTGACCACAATATGATGTGCAAGGTTATGTGATACAGTTCTTGGTCCAGCGTACATTTTGTAGGCCCCAATCATCAATACTAATGTATTTTGTTTGCCATGGAGAGATAGAAAAGCCTCACTAAAACTCTGCCACCTTGGGATAATGTGAACTGGCTGACCGTATTCCTGTCAACCTTGTGTATCCATTACTGCCTCTCTGAGCTCTGTAACAACTGATGAGGTGGCTGTAGCTAATGATGATGCCTTCCATCTCCTGCCAGTCATTGTGTTAACAATCAATATCCTTAAAACAAAAGGCAGCCAGAATAGGCAGTGTCTGCCTCCATCACAGATTCCACTGATGAAAACAAGAGAGTAGGAAAAGTGGCTTTTAACCCATTGCATCCCTAGCACCAAACCTGGCACAGAACACTTGATTCTTAATGATTCTGGGGAATGATGCCAATTATGATTATCCCCCACCTTTCACCTAATCACACAGACATGTACCTTCTCAGTAAGGACCCGTGGTTCTACTTTTTCTTGATCATTTGGCTGGTGTTGAGTGACTGTGGCTGGCTTTGTCAGCGTTTATGCAGGAAAGCCAGCTCACTGGCCTCCTCTCAAATGTTAACCATTTACTGAGTGGTTATGTCTGCAGATATGTGAGAACTAGGGGAGATGCTCTCTTCTTTTTCTGTTATGACTAGTATGTGGGCAGCTCAAAGCAGAACAGCACTCCACAGTGGGGATTCTGGGATGAGCCAGTATTTCATGGCATGTTAAACTGTAGAACAGTGAGAGGCAAATCAGGGCCACTCTTTCCCAAGTACAAGTGGAATGGAGCAAGGGCCTGGCAGCAGCATGTTTGCAGTGATGTCCATTTAACTAATGAGCTGAGGAAAGTTTTGTGTCTTCTCAACCTTACTTACTGTAGCAACAGCTGGTGCTATTCTGAAAGTGCTGTGCAGAACACAGGCCAGCATCCCAATTACAATAGACAAGAGAATATAGTCTAAGCTACTGTTAAATAGCTATATTTGGCTATGAATGAAGCTCTATAAATACTTGAGTCCTTAAAAACTCTTTAAACTTTTGATTTGTTTTTTGTTTGTTTCTTTGTTTGTTTTTTGTTTTTCGAGACTGGGTTCTTTGTGTAGCCTTGGCTGTCCTAGAACTTACATCTTTACACTTACATCTTTATACTTTTGAAAGTGTAAAATTTAATGCAATTTTAATTTTAATATTTAAAATTTTAATGCCTCAGCTTCCATTGTAAATGTTCATGATGTTGCACAGTATTTGAGCTTGGTTAATATTTTTGTGAGATGTTTTTATTTATTTAAAAATTTTCATGCTAATGTTTATCACAATACACATTTTAATTAAAACTTAAAACCCACTCCTGACATAATATTGGAATTGCTTAAGGAATTGCTCTGAGTCTCAGCATCCAAATCAGTAAATTGATGTAATGCCAGTACCCACTGATCCTAAAAGGTCAGAACTGTACAGCCTAATATTAGCACAGTGCTGCGTTTTTACCACAGACCTTTGATGAGAACATCATCAGTTTGCCAGTTTCAAAGATGAGGAAGCTCAGTTACCGAAAGAATGAGTAATGAGAATGATGTACCACGCAGACCACAAACAAGCTGTCACTCTTCATTTCCCACACCTCCCTGCCAAACTCTGTAGGTGAGCTTGAACAGATGCTCAAAACTCAAGCCCGGCATGTGGACAGAGATAAGGATATACCTTGATTATCTGCCAAATGTGCAAAAAAATGAATATTTTCAGTGTATGAGGTCTCCACCTACTTTTTAGTAATGCAACCTGAGAGCAGAGAAGATTTCATTTCCTTTCTAGAAGGTCTAGAAGGTGTTCACAGCACCTATAACCTTTGTCTCCAGGAACTCCTTCAAAGAGAGTTTCTAGCAGGCTAATCACAATGACAGCTGGTTTCTTTCACATGCTCTAAAAGTTCCTGTTAAGTGGATGTAACTTGTGGCAATCACACTCCTCCAAGTGGTTTTGTCTGTTCTTCCTTTGGACAGCTGGCAATATGCTACATATGCATGACTCTCTTTACCCAGTAAAAGAGTTGATTTTCTTTGAGGTCCATAGGACATTAAAACCTGAGAAAGACCTGGTGCTGTTTTTAGATCCTTAATACAATATTTTTATATTTTTTGCAAATGTGATATCAGTACAGTTTTAGTCAGATGCCAAAGGTGTGTAAACAGTTATAATTAGAGCTGGCCTCTGCATACTCCAGACTGTCTTGTTGCATTCATTTGTGAGACTAAATTTTCTGAGGGTGGTTGAGCATGACTCTTCTCATTTATATACATAGAATAGAAGCATACTACGAACTCTGTTTTGCATATATCTTTATTTATCATATATTGACATTTCTCAGTCTTTATATTGTATGACTGTGGTATTCTAATCTGGGAACATATTATAATGTATTTTACTGGTGCTTTTAAAGAAAAATAGTTATTCTCATTTTTTACTAATAAAACCATAGTTATTACTATGCATATGAAAATTATTGTGCATAAATTCTTATACCTATAATGGAAATTATTAGAACAAGAATTACTGATGCAATGCATATTTAATTCCTATGAGCATTGCTAAAGTGTCTTAGGAAAAAGACATATTGAGAAATTTCTGTCCTTAAGTGTGGAATAACTGCTTGTACTGGTAATCCATTCCTGAGGAAACTGCCTTGCTGACCTCTGTCTTGGGGTAAATTTTCAGGGTGGTTCAACATGAAGCATCTTCATATACTTTCGCCCTTGCTCTCTATCTTCCTAGATTATTTCTTTATTTTACTTCTATTGCCCTAGTTACATATTCATGTTAGTTTTTATATTAATTAAGTCAATGTTGCCATTAAATTCAGAGGTGTCCTATAATCTTAAAATAAGAATAAATCCAATGGAAAATGTACCTTATAAGTGAAAAGAGATTTTCTAGCTCCCAAATTAGAAAGTTCATTCTTGAAAGAAACATGGTCTGTTAAGTCAATATAAAGAGAACACCATTCCGTGTATGGATGAGAGTTTCACTATTTTGGAGCGGAGACACATTTGAATGTGTGTGCACACTGATATTGCTCTGTATTTCAAGAGCAATTTGTCATATTGCTAATGTCCTGCTATTCTTTTTTCAGGATCTTTATTCAGCATATATTGCCTTTAAAAATTATCCAGAGTGTCTATGTGATGTCTATAGTATGTTTTTAATGATCATAGAGACTGTCATATTTATTAAAGAAACAAATCCCTAAGCAGTGAATATGGTTATATTCTGGTGAACTTTTAGTTGCATACAACATTAATCTCCTTGTGTCCTTAGAGAATTGGGTCTTATTGTCGTCTGTTTACAAGAGAGTAAAGGGAAGCTATGAATGTTATGTTTCTGGGCAAGACCAAGAAGATGGAGGATTTGGGGCAGTGAATTGAAATGTATCTCATATCAGAGAAAATTTGCATTATGCTTTTGTACACAGTTCTCTTCTAAGCACTACTCCTGAGTCATTTCTATTCAATGCTGAGAGTGGGGGCTTCTATATAGAGTCACACTGCTCACACTGTTGTTCTTTGTGGTAAGTCTTAAGGGCAATCATGTCAGTTGCTACTAACATATGAAAAGAACAGCAAAATCTCTTCCTCATTGTACAAACCATGAATGTCCCAAAGACAAGTGAGTGAAGGAAATCAATAAATCATAAGACTTAATGATATGTTAATTAGGAATGCTATGTAAAAATCACACTCTATCTTAATTTTTTCTATTTACTAAATTATAATGTTTTTCCATTCTTGCTCATGCCAGAGAGATTCCTCACATGGACTTTAGCTTGCAGTCTTACCTGATTTTACTTTAAATTTCTTTCCTTATACTTACACTTCAGGTGAGAAAAAGAAAAATCAAGAGTGAATTGTCTAACCAAAATAAACAGTGAGTAAGGAATATTAGAGTTGCTTAGGATCTAGACTCACTGTCTCCATCCATAGCTAGATATTCAATGTTTTATTCTTTTTAACAAATCTAGGAGATAAGATTACTGTTGTCCTCACTCAGTAGATAAAGAATGGAGGACCAAAGAGTTTCAAGTCTTATTCTTGGCTTCAGAGTCTTTTCCTTTGTACTAGTAAGGAGACACCTGCACTTCACAGCATCTAAATTAATTCAACAATCTTTCCCAGCCTTCAGTGTCCCTGATGGCACAGGAGTAGTTGTGGAGATAAAAGAGTAGAACTTGTTCCAGTAATAAATCACTGCAGCTCCTGGGAGTCCCAGAGGTTAAATCAAGTCTTCTCCACCTCATCCCTCATTGTCAGAGGAGTAGATCATTTACCTCTGGTGTGAACTGTGATAATTATTGTCCCTAATGACTTTCCTGGCTTCTTTATCTCAGACTTTAAATTCAACTCACATACATGCTGTTGTCCTAAGAAATTGCCACAGATGTAAAACTGCCGAACACACACACACACACACACACACACACACACACACACACGCATGCACGCATACACACAAGATGCCAGAAGTTGCTGTTTCCTGATTTGTCATGCCCAAACATCTAATCTGGGTCAAATTGATCATACCTAATAAACCTGGCAGTTTTCTTTGTACACTCACTGCATGTTCCTGTGGTTCTACTTACCCTGACTTCTCACCCAGCAACATTTTGGTTTCTTTCTCTTCTAGGTCATTATTTCATGTTGTTCTTCTTTGATATATCATTAAATTTTACTCCATGTCTCCAAAAATCTAAGCATATTTTTCAGTCTTCTCCCTTTATCATTTAAACATTTTTCTACACAAATAAACTTTACAAATTCTTCTAAAAGGCCAGTGCCTCTCTTAGGTAGATGTGTCTTATTCTGCCTATCAATCAGGAGTTAATATTCCGGTCTCTGATGGTATATGTCTGATCTGAACAAAAGCCTGGATATTGGTAAGTAAGTAATTTTTCAATTTTTTATTGGACACCTATAGTGACAGAAACTCTGTGGGGTTAGCACAGGAATTAACACTTTCAATAAGTTCCCCCAAGTTTGATATTAGGAGATTATTAGCACCCCACAAATTAAATCCATGGATTTAGTATAATAGGATTTGACATAAAGCTATAGGATATTACAAGCTGTGTAAAAGAGGACACATAAGTGAGTGCTGGGGAAGTTACAAACAGGGAATATTCAGGCAATGTGTCCTGTAATATATCAGATAACAATCATAAATAATGCAGTACTGAATAATACACAATAAAACAGAAGACTAGGAAGTAAATTTTATAACTGAAAGATCTGAGCTGTAGTGAAAATGGCATTTGATTCATTAGTAAAAACTGAAATGACTAAGTTGGGGGACAACTTGATAAGCAATAAAGCAAATAAACAAGGTAGACTCCTATTCCACTCATGTGAAAAATCTATCTATAGATGCCTGAGGGGCTGAGGAATGAGGATCTTGGTGTTGTGGTCAGCCTGGCCTACAAAGTGAGTCTCCCATAGATCAAAGGAAAGAACTGATAAGTTCATGACAGAAAATTAAAACATAGCTATGATAAGGCAGCTCAGTAGGTGAGGGCACTTTCTACCCAAGCCTAGTGACCTTTGTTTATTCCCTGGACCCTATTTAGTAGATGGAAAGTACTGAGTCTGTAGATTGCCCTCTGATGCCCACATCCATGCCGTCACAAGCTATGTATCTCCCCCAATATTTTTTTCTTTAATCTAAAAAAAAAAGAAAAAAAATGTTTGGGGAAAAAATCTAGTAATTAAATAAAAATGACAATAGTGAAAAACAATAGTTGTAATGTTAATATAAAGTAAAGAAATTTTTTAATTACTAACTTATAAGACTCAACAAGGGAGGCTATTAAGGAAAGCTGATGAGAACACAGAAAATTTACTCTGAAGAAGCAAAATATCCAGCAATGCTCAAAAAATATTAAATAGGAAAACAAAATTAGATGGTGCCCAACACCCTACCTCAAAACTTTACTACTAAGATGTTACAATCAAGGCAGTGTATCCTTGTTTTGAAATGTTCAGGACATGGGTGAAGGAGAGGGGACACCCAAAAATGGAGTCACACCCAGGGATCCTGAATGTGTTGCAAAGAAATGCTGAGAAAGATGGTATTTCTATGAACTATCCACATTCCAAGAAGTACTGTGTATTTGCATGCCAAAAATGAAATGACACAGACTGGACACACCTTACAAAAATGTAACACAAAATGCATCATAGAACCAAATAAAATGAAAGAAAACCTCATTAAAAAAAATAAGCCGAGAAACTGTTGAGCTCGGTGATGATTCTTCTGATAGGACACTAAAATCAAGGATGCTGTGAGGAGATTGATGACTCATATCACTGCCTGGAGAGAATCCTTGGGGGATATGCCTGATAAATGGCTTAGACAAGGATGTAGCTGTCCAGCAGCCATGGATGAAGGGTCTACCTGAAAGGGAGGCTGGAAATGAGAAAGGGATGAGGTGGGAGAGAAGAATGAAGCCAAGACAAAATTTCTGATCAAGGCTTGAACTTTATAGTTGTGTACTCCTTATAAAGGGAAAGCCCAAAGACCCAATCCTTTGTTTCATCAAGCTCAGCGGGCAGTCGACTCCTCAAGGTTCCTGTAAGAAGTTGCAAATGCAGAGAGGTCAGTCTGACTCCAGCCAGGTTGCTTGTCTTACTCAAGGCTGGGGGAAGGGCACAGTTCACCCTTTTTTGTTTTTGTTTTTGTTTTTGTTTTGTTGTTTGTTTGTTTGTTTTTTAATAAAGATAAGTTGGATGGGGGCACAAGATTTACTTGTTTTCCATAATCCCATCTAAGATAAAGAGTGGCTAGGCTTCATAGAACATCAGGTAATTTTCATGGGTTTGGCTCCTGGCATCTCCTACTTTTTAACAATTTTTGAGGCCAGTGAGTAGCTAGGGATGATCGCACTATGAAGATGAATGGGCATTAACCAGAGGGGGGGGGAAGTATTGACCTGATCCTTCAAGCACTTTGAGCAGTTTATATGTCATCGGTGTCTTTTGGGGAGGAAAGGTTTGCTTTTGTCAATGTTCTGTAGGTATCCCCACAGAGTATGATCAAAGGAAGGGCAGACACCAACCTCTATGCAATCAGGTTTGCTTCATGGGGGACTCAGAAATGGACATTTGGGTCTTCCCCCTGCAGTACTTAGTCTTGTACCCCTTGCAGGTGCCCACGCCAAGCCAGGCAAGCATAAATCTGAGTTTTATGCAGTTCCCAAAGGAGACATGGCATTGTAGGGCTCAGCTAGGCCTCTATCAACCAAATCAAGTTTATGATAATGAACTTGCAGAGGTTTGGATGCCAGGGAGTCAATCTGTTGTTCTAAACACCTATCTTGTAACATTCTTTTGCTAAATGGTTAACAAAAGTAGCTGTCTTAACTTCTTGTGTCAAAGCAATTGTAGAAGCAGTGGTGCTAGCTGTTATGTAATTAAAGCTGCTATATCATCTATAATCAAGCCCACTACTTTCTTGCTTCTGCTTAAATCCTGACTCACTTCTTCCAGTAATTGCGAGCCTTTTTCAGAATACCAAGGTCCTGTAATACTCACAGGCATTAAAACAAAAGCTAGTTAATAGACCACCATAACAGACATGCCAGCATTCAGCACACTAACACAATTAAAAAGTGTACAATTAATGCAACTTACATTAAATAATGTGGAAGAAGAAGTAAATTTAACATGACTAATTAGTAAAAGATTAGGAGCCTTAACACATGCACTAACACTTGTTCAATGTCCAGATTCTGTCCCAACTTTATCTCTTGCTAACATAACATCATAGAGAATTGCGGCTAACGTCCAAATATTTCTCTGAAAATGTCCAGAACCAGCCTTCCCAATGAAGACTGTCATTTCCAATATTGAATTGATTTCTATTCTAGTCCATGATTGAGTCAGAAAAATCAGTCACATTAAAGGAAAGAGAAGAGTCATTATAACTTCTCCTTTTGATTAATTTCTTCCAAGATCTCCATGTTCTCTGTCCCACAAGGTCTAAAACTTGAAGCAAGGCAACTTGTCCAATCTGGGATATAGGCAAGCAAAGGTAGGTCAGGAACATACGTCCAAAACAATTTTCCTGTCACCATCGTCAGGACACTCATAAAGCTCACAGGTCAGCATCATTCTTTGTCCCAACATCAGCACTAATCACTCTGGCAGCCAGCATGCTCCTGCAGCATCCTGCAGAAAAAACTTAAACATGCCCTCTTCCCCATATTAAATATCTGATTGGGATCAAGCTATATGCCTGTGTCCCGTCCAGTGGGACCCCGTTATTCGTGGGGTGTTGAGGAGGACCGAGCCTGAAAAGAAAATGAGCGAGAGAGAGGAGGGAGGCCGAGCAGAATTTTGTCAAAGCCTCAGCTTTATTCCAGACACATGTGGCTTTTAAAGAAAAAAGGAATGCAGAGGGGAGGGGGAAAGGAAACTTATGCCTCCCCACCCCCAGCCCCCACCCCCAGCTGCCATGGTTTAACTATTTTAACAAGCCAGACCATCCGGTGTCAAACTGTTTTAAGATCGGTCTATTTCCAGGAGGTGGGAAGGACAGTTTAGTCTTGAGGAAACACAACTAGTTCTCAGAATGTCACTAGGGTCAGATTCCCAGGAACTGGGTGAAGATCCTGGCTCCAGGCATCTCCAGCTTATCTTGTGCAAACAAAACTGGTTCTCAGAAAGTCACTAAGGTCAGATTCCCAAGGACAGTGTGGAGGCCCCAGCAGATTCCCAGGGAGGGTGTGGGGGCCTGGCTCCTGACTTGTCTGTAAGTGGATCCCTCCATTTCACCTAGGCATAAGCATACCTAGTTGTAGGGTGCCATAGACACTCAGCAGAGTGTTCCTTGGCATCCAAATTTTAAAAATTTAAAAATAAAAAGTATGATTTGAATAATGTGTATGGGATATAATTCCCCCTTTTTTGTTTTTATGAAAATATTGTTTTAAAGTTCTATAATATCTTGTCATTGAGAATAATAAGAAATCCCAACAATATGGGTAATATTAACGCAGTCAATGACTAATTACATTTTTAGTTGCTTCTCTTGTTAAAGCAGTTGCAACTAGAAAGCTTGAAAAAATGTTATGTCACATGTACATATTTTAGTATTCCAATATCAGAAATATGAGTACCATCCATTTACAATAATTGATTAGATATAAGTCCTCAAGGACTAACACCATTATATGGTATTGGGAGAAACTGAGGAGAATGAGATCAAGTCCTTACAATTTGACATGCATATTTTCTAGAAATAACAAATTGTCTCAAACTATTACTATTTGGATGATACAAAGAATGAGATTGTATGGCCAATTGTTTCGGTATAAGGCCTATAATCTGCCTGGTATAGAAATGTGCTGTGGCATTGCCCTAAGGAGTCTGTCCAGACAATCCACTATGAGATCTTAATCGTCCTATAAAGCAAGGAAGAGTATATGCTTTTAAATGAAGCTATATTTGCATACATAATTGAAAATTTGAGAATTAAGAATATCTTTAAAAGGAACAATTTCAAGCAACTGTAAACCCTGAGCTATATATTGGCTATCAGTATGCAAATAAAAGCTTGAATTTTTTAACATTTCAAAAATAGTGGCTACAACACATAATTTAATAATCTGTGCTGAAGTGGGGAAAAACTCAAAGAGAATGAACATGTGATCCAATTGCATATACTCCTTTCCCATTAGATGAGCCATCTGTTAATACAGTAAATACATTCTCTATGGACTGCTTGCGTAAATTTACAGGAAATACAAAAGCATGCATAGTGGAAAGCTGTAACAACTTGTCTTTTGGATAATAATTATCAATTTTGCCTAAAATGTTTACCATGCAATAGGCCAAATATCAGTATTTTGCAATAACCAATTTAATTGCTGTTGGAATAAGGAGTAAACATTTCATCAGACTCTTTCCCAAAATAATTTTATGATTGTATCCTACAATTCTATATTAACACAGCAACAGCTTCATAATAGGGTGTTCAAACTTTACTTGGAGATGAAGAAAGATAAATCCATATTAATGGTCCCTTTTGCCAAAGAACTGTTGAGGGTACATGAGTTGCAATAACGCAAACAGCCAACAGTTGATCTATATTTTATATAATGTATCTGCTGTTGAACAATAGCTTCTATTTTCTGCAAAGCTATTTGTCTCTCATTAGTTAACTGTCCAGGGGAATAAGAATTTACATACCCATTGTTATCAAACAGAGGCTTAAGGTGAGGTTTTAGTCAAGCAACATCTAACAGCTTTTGAAAATAATTTGAAGTAAACTATCTTTTCTTACTTGAATTTTCTATGCCACAGTTTGTTTAGTATATAACTGAGGCCCCAAATATTGAAAAAGATACTACCTTTGAATCTTTTCTGGAGCAACAACCACTCCAAAATTTTAAATCTCAGTTTATAAGAACAAAGGCTTGTAGTAAAACTCCTTCAGAAGGATAAGCTAATAAAATACCCTCCATAATGAATAATATACACTGAAACATTCAAAATCCTAACTTCTTGTATTGAAGCAGCAACAAAATTTTTTACATAATTTAAGACTGTTGGGGCTCCCCCGGGCGTTGTGCAACCCCAATGACCATCCAAGACGTGGCTTGATGCAATTAGCAGAAGGCTTTATTCGGGATACCAACGCACGCTGGGGCTCAACTGTCCTCACACAGGAGAGTCCTGTGGAGCCCTGAACAGCAGAAATGTTCAGCTTTTAAGCTCGAAAACCACAAGCGGGGTGGGGGCCTAGGGGTTAGGAACTTTTCATTAGTGGTGGAGTTTAATTGGCTCCAGCCAGGTGTCTTGGGGTGATAGCAGGCTGGCCTTGGAGCCGTTAGAGAGGGCTTTCCTTAGAAATGTCCGAATGTACAGAATATCTGGCAACCCCCCAAGGTCAGGAGTTTAGGTTCTCAAGGAAGGCAGCAGTTTTTTGAAAATTTCCACAGTCTCACAAATTTTACAGTCTCACAAGACTATTAGCCATTCTTTGAGGCCAAACTTTCCAATGATATTGCTTCACAAACTCATTAAAAGCAAACTCTTTACAATCATCAGGATGCAAAGGGACAATATAAAAACAGTCTTCCAAATCCATAATAATTCTACATGCATTTCCTTGAATGACAGCTAGAATAGGCAAGCCAGGTTCTAATGTCTCCATAAGTTCCATAGCCTCATTAACATTTCATAAATCTTAAGTTTGAACTTTATTTTGGATTAATGGAATAACCAATCCCTTGGAGGTGAGTGAGTACATCAGCTCCAGTATCTATTAATCCTTCAAAACTTTCTTCAACTATTAATTTAAGGTTAGGTCTCTTATTAGTAATAGATTGAACTCTGTACACATCAGAGGAACCAAAGCCATCTTGTCTTCTCTTAACTAAAACAAGTTGAGCAAGTCTTTTATGAAAGCCATAGGGAAAACAGCCATAATTATCTATAACACCTGGATAAGCCGCCTGCTGTGAGTGTCTTGGAGTCTGAGGCTGACCCCTCCTCAGGCACCTTTCTAGGAGCTAGTCAAAACAAAAGGAATACCAGACTAGCTTCAGCAGAGGTTGCTCTGAGCTTTGCATTAACTCAAATGCAAATGTTTCTTAACTGGGCCTATTTCCTGATACCTGGCCCAAAGATTACTCTTTCTGCACAAGGACAGATTACTGGGGCTTGACTTGTTTGTTTGCTCCTGCTTCTGTTCCTGGAACAATCATTTTTAAAATGACCCAAACTTCCACATTTAAAACATCCTTTACTCCCTCACTTCTGTGGAAGCATTGCTTGCACAGTGGTCCCTTTTAAGGCAGCAAGCCATAGCCAGACCCTGATTGTATGAGGGTCTGATTTCTGCACACAGATGAATATTTCCAGCTAAGTCTGTCTTTGCTCTGTATGGCCTAATAGTAGTGCAGCAGGCTGCTTTAGGATTCTCATAAGCCAATTGTGTAACAAAAGGAACTCCTGCTAGAGTATCTCCAAAAATTCTACCTGCTGCTTTTCCTGAGGCTGTGACCCAACTGCAAACTGCAGCCAATGGAACACTGGCAGTTTAACTATAATTTTAAAGTTTCTCTTGCAACTTCAGAGCACAACCATAACGTTGAAAAACAAAACTCAATTTTAAACAATGAGATCAATATCAAGAGTATTACTTTCACGTTACCATGTTTGGCTGCCAGTTCTTATATCTGAATGCATGACAGTACACCTTTCAATACCTCAAAGAGACATTGTTCTAAATCTTAGTCTGATTTCTAGGATAAGAATTACACATCTCATTTTAGAAGTATCTTAAGAGTCCTGTTTTCCTGGGTTGGCTCATGCCACATGTTGTTGTTTAGAATGGCTCCAACCGTAAGTTACCAGTTTTAAGCCAACTTTCTGTTACCAATGTTACGAATTGTTAATCATACCCAATAACTTATAAGCCAATACTCTATAACCAGGACATGGAGAACATATTTATACTTTTAAAACTGTTGGACCCACGAAGGTCGCAACTATCAGTAGTCCTCCCTCGCAAAGACAGGGAGATTGAGAGCAATGCAATCAGCAAGAGGTTTATTATTTCCAATGCATTGGGGTCGTCATGCACATGAGGCAGAGTTGACCCCGTGGAGCCAGTTTGGGGACCTTATATAGGATTTTAGAGCAGCCGCCATTAGGTACAATGTGATTGGCAGAAGAGTGTGACCTTTAAACTGATTGGTCTTTAGGGAATGAGGTAGCAGTGTGCTTGGAGGGGGAAGTGGAGAGACATCTGCTAGGTAGGTGGCCTTATCCCCGGAGATGGGAGGGGGAGGGGAGGAAAAGCATTTCTTTCATTTCCCCCTTTTTTTCTTGGTAGTATTTCAATCATGAAATTACAACACATTTTGATCTAACCCTAGGTACTGTAGCTGTAGCATCATAATCTACATTGTGCTTAGGCGCTCCCTAATGAAAGCCAGTAAGCAATTTAGGATGCAAGGTCCAAAGGCTAAAAGTAATACTAAGATTTCCAGCGGGGTTCAAGCATCTGGGCACGATGTCTCCGCACATAGTCCCGGTCGCCAACCTGGAACTGGTGGAATGTCTTGCGGATTTCTGGCCTGTAGGCAGCTGCCAGCTTTGTCCACACCTCTCATTGTACCACCTGCAGGCCTTTTAACCTAACATATAGATCATTCTTACTGTGGCAAATGGGTTCTATGACGTCCCCTAAGAGGGTTAGGGGTGCTGGAATCCCATACAGGATTTCAAAAGGGGTTATCCTGAAGTGGGATGGGGTATTTCTAACTCTAAACAGGGCAAGGAGAAGGAGCACCATCCAGTCAGTGCCAGTCTCCATGGTTAATTTAGTTAAGGTCTCTTTTAGAGTTCTATTCACCCTCTCTACCTGCCCTGAGCTCTGAGGTCTGTATACACAATGAAGTTTCCAATTGACCTCTAGATATCTGGCCACTCCCTGACTTACCTGGGCAACAAAGGCTGGGCCATTGTCAGATTTGATTACCTTGGGCATGCCAAATCGGGGAAAGATTTCTTCCAGTATCTTCTTGACAACCACTGCAGCAGTTTCCTTTTTTGTAGGAAAAGCTTCTACCCATCCTGAAATGGTGTCTATGAAAACTAATAGGTATTTATAGCCTTACTTGCCAGGCCTTACCTTGGTGAAGTCCACTTCCCAGTATACTCCTGGTCTGTCCCCTCAATATCTCGTACCAGGGTCAGTCCTATTTCGGCAGGCATTAACCTTTTGGCAAGGCACACAGCTGTGAGCTATTTGTTCCACTAGGTGTTTCAGTCCTGCTATCTGTATAGATGTTAATCTTTTTGTCCCTTCTTAGTTCAAGGTCCTTGGTAGAAGCAATAAGCTCGGTCTTTTGTGCAGAGGTTCCTTCTGGTAGGGTCTGTGCCCACAGGACCCTCTGTCCATCTGCATCCACACCTCCTTTTCCACTTCCTTCTTTCAGGAACCTACTCCCATCTGTGAACCATGTAGCCATAGCGTCCGCCAGGGGCTAGTTGGACAGGTCTTTGCACCAGCCATGTGCTTCCACAAGCACTTGTTGACAGTCATGGATAGGAGATTCGAGGTCAGGGTCAGGGAGCAGGGTGGCCAGGTTCAAACCCATTAGGGGAGCAAACGTGATTTGGTCTGAATTAGGCAGCAAAGTCTGATAGTGGGTCATTCTGGCATTAGTGAGCCACTGGTCAGGGGGTTGATGGACCACACTCTCAAGTGCATGAAGAGCAGATATTGCTAAGTCTTGTCCCAAAGTCAAATTGTCTGCATCCTTGACCAGCACGGCAAACGCCGCTACAATTTGCAAACAGGTGGGCCACCTGCCACCACAGGGTCCAGTTTCTTAGATAGGTATGCCACCGGCCTTTTCCATAGCCCTTGTTTCTGGGTCAGAACCCCTTTTGCTATGCCTTTGCTTTCTGACACAAATAAAAGAAAGGCTTTGCCACATCTGGGAGGTCTAGAGAGGGGACTGACATTAGTGCTGCTTTAATGTCATTGAATGCCTGTTGTTCTTTCTTTCCCCAAATAAATGGTTGTTTGTCCTTAGTAAGTGGGTAAAGTGGGGCTGCCATCTTGGCAAACCCTGGTATCCATAGGCGAAAGAAGCCTGCTGTACCCAGAAATTCTCTAACTTGCCTTTGATTAGTGGGTGGTGGAATATGAAACAGTTTCTTTTCTGGCTTCTGACAGCCACCTTTTTCCATCTTTTAACAAATACCCCAGGTAACTGACCTGTTGGCTGCAGATTTGGGCTTTTTTGGCTGAAACGCGTAACCCAGTTCTCCCAGTTCAGCAAGAAGGCGTCTTATCCCCTCGAGACACAGTTCCTTGCTGAGGGCTCCCAAGAGGAGGTCATCTAAAAATTGCAAAAGCGTTACCTGGGGGTTGGTGGTACGAAACGTTTCTAGATCCAGATGCAAGGGCCTCGTTGAAGATGGTGGGTGAGTTCTTGAAGCCTTGTGAAAGGCGAGTCCATGTGAGCTGGCCCGTCATTCCAGACTCCGGGTCCTTCCATTCAAAGGTGAAGTACTCCTGGCTTTTAGGAGCCAGGGGCAGGCAAAAGAAGGCATCCTTAAGGTCTAGAACTGTATGCCAGGTCCTGGAGGGGGGGGCAGAGAGCTTAATAGGTTATATGGATTGGGGACCAAGGGTTCGAGGTCAGTTACACTCTTGTTTACTTCCCTGAGGTCGTGGACCGGTCAGTAGTCACTAGTCCCAGGCTTCTGCATGGGGAGGAGCCGGGTATTCCAGGCTGATTGGCACTTTCTCAGGACCCCCAGGTGAAGGAGTCGTAAGGTGTAGGGTCGGATTCCATCTCAAACCTTTTGAGAGTCAAAACCTGGTTGGGCTATCCCTGTCAGTTTTTAATCTGTGGCCCCTCCGGGAGGAAATGCATCTGCACCCCCATCTTGGTGAGGAGGTCTCTCCCCAACAGGGAGTATGGACATTTGGGGATGACAATGAATGAGTGGGATACCCGGCCTACAACAAGGTCCACCGTTCTTCAGATAGTCCATGAATATTGCTTATTGCCTGTAGCCCCTTGAACCCAGAACTTTTTACTTGAAATGTGTCCATTAGATTGCAAGATGACCAAATGTTGAGCTCCAGTATCCACAAGAAACTGAGTGGGCTTCCCCTCCATTCTAAGGGTTACCCTGGGTTGGGGAAGGGGGTCCGAACCCCATCTCCCCTAATTGCTATCCTCCTGCACAGCCAGTATTCTAGGGCCCCAGAGCCCCTTTTCTCTCTTCTCGGGGTCGTAGCCCTCCCTTTCTTCTTTACGGAACAGTCCCTTGCCCAATGGCCTTTTTCTTGCAGTAAGCACATTGGTCCTTAGCCAAAGGTTCTCTTCTGTTTCCAGGTATTCCCTTACTAGGTTCTCTGGTCTCCCTAACTAGAGTGGCCAGTATCCTGTGTAAATTCCTTTACTGTCTCTTATCTCTTCTGAGCTCCCTATCTTCTTGTTCCTTCTGTTTCCTTTCTTCCTTCTCTTCCTCTGTCTCTCTATTATGAAACACCTTTTCAGCTACCTGCACCAGCTCTCTTAACAACTTATCCTGTAATCCTTCAAGTTTCTGCAACTTCCTCCTAATATCTCTGCGAAGTGACAGTAACCGTCGCCTTGTGCTCATCACTACTAGGATCATAAGGAGTGAATCGGCAGAAAGCCTCCATGAGTGGTTCTAGGAAAGCAGAGAGTGACTCATTTGGCCCCTGCATCACTTCTGTCACCTTGGTCAAATTTGTGGGGTGCTTGGCTGCCCCTGAGACATGCCATCAGAGTCTGGCGATAGACCTTCAGGTGCTCCCTACCTTCAGGGGTGTTGAAGTCCCAGTCTGGTCTGGTTAGTGAGAACCCTGCTTCTATATCTGCTGGTAAGAGGAAGGCATGACCATCCACCCCAGGGACGTTTCTTTTGAGCTTCAAGGGGAATGCACTGTCTCTCGTCTGTGGTAAAAAGGACCTGAAGCACTGCTGGGAGTCATCCCAAGTGGGTTGGTGGGAGGAAACAAGGGAATCAACCAGGATAATTAGGCCCTGTGGGTTCTCAGAAAAAGAGAGATTATAAGTTTTCCAGTTATACAAATTGGCCGAGGAGAACAGCCAATATTGCAAAGGCTGTTGACCCTGGTCATCAGGGGGACCATAAGCTCTAAGAGGGAGAATGTGAGACTTTTTGGGGATAGTCCTTGCCCGGCTGTGGGTCCCCAGGGCTGGTCCCACCAGGTTGGGGGCAGGGAGAACAGAAGAGGCAGGCAGAGCTGAGGGACCCATCCCAGGAGGCTCGACAGCTGAAATTGCCCTAGTTCTGGCCTCTGATGTTGCCTGAGACCAGACATCAGGGGAGTATGGAGGAGGTTCATGAGGGAGTAGGTCAGTATCTGAGGTGGGGAGGACATCCTTCTTGGGTCCCTCTCGAAGAGCCATGATAGGCATTCCTGTAGGCCCTGGAAGAGGAACAAAAGGCCGCACCCACAATGGGGGGTCAGTGGTTAGGGTTTCCCAGACAGTAATGTGTGGAACCTGATCCGGGTGGCCTCCAGAGCCTGTCCCGAAGACATGCCTTTTGACAACCACTATAGGAGGCAGAGAGAAGGAGCCCTCTACAGGCCAATCTGTCTAAAAAGTTGGCCATTCTGAGGAACACAGAGTTTCCCACTTATGTTTCTTAACTTCTAGTGAAAGATTATGAGCCCTAGCTCTAACATCTGTCCAATATTTAAGAGTCAAACCTAGCGGGGTCATCATAGTCTGTCCCATTTTGTCAAAAACTGTCCTCAGTCGAAGCACAAATACAAAAAGAAAGACAGAAAGATGCCAACGCATCTCTGCCACAAACACCTCAGCAGAAAAACAAAGGAACTCAGCAGTGGCCTCCTTGCCACCGTTCCCAGATGGGTCAAATCTTTCCCACCCGAACCCCACAGATGGGGTCCAGAGTGTCCTCTGAGACCCATTTGCTGCAGTGTTTCCAGCACGTCTACCCACCGCCTTAAGCAACTACAGACACCACAACTCCCCAGTGAGTTGCAAAACCAAACAGATTAGCGGTGGCAGCCCAGAAACAGAAAGACAGGAAAAGCAGGAAAACACAACCACAATAGATGCAGACTCATAAACACAGACAAACAAAACTGCAGTACCTGCTTGTCCTCCGGTCTCAAGTCGCTGGTCCATCCAGGAGGAGTTTCCCGGCCAATGCACTGAAGTGTTGGTCCCACAAAAGTCACAACTAGCAGTAGTTCCCCCTCGCAAAGACACAGAGATTCAGAGCGATGCAATCAGCAAGAGGTTTATTATTTCCTAGGCTTGGGGTCATCATGCACATGAGGCAAAGGCGACCCTGTGGAGCCCGTTCAGGGACCTTATATAGGATTTTAGAGCAGCTGCCATTAGGTACAATGTGATTGGCAGAAGAGTGTGACCTTTAAACTGATTGGTCTTTAGGGAATGAGGTAGCAGGGACTTAATCAGCCCTTCCCTCCCAGCCTTCCTGCTTTCTAACCTGTTTCCCCCATGTGCTTGGAAGGGGGAGAGGGGACATCTGCTAGCTAGGTGGCCTTATCTCCAGAGATGGGAGGGGAGGAAAAGCATTTCTTTCAAAACCAGTCAGAAACAAAAATGAAGTGGCTACACACATGTTATATATTTAGACCAAATAAAATTTTCTTGCTTTTCTAGCTATAATTTCAAGAGAAGAGCACCTTGTTCCTTGCTGAATCCAATGAATACAATTGCAGAAAATTTTTCTAGGAAAAAAAACAACCATCAGCTTACTTGCCCTAGAACTTGAGAAGCTGCTGGCCCCTTTAAAAGCAGCTTTTGCAAACAATCAGCTCCAAGTAGGGCTTCTCCAGCCGTGGTAGACTCCTAACTATGGGTGCAGCGCTCCAAAGGCCAATTGAAACTGCCTTTTTAACAAGTAAAGTTAAATCAAGGGGTAGATAGCTAACAGATAAAGTTTTAACCATGTTTTCTTTTCAACATGAAACACAGAACAACAATAAAACAAAAACAGACTTAACATAAACCAGTCAGTTTTGACACATGGACAGATTGGTGCACTAAGACAGACGACAGAAAGAATGAAGAGAACTTGATGTAACTAAGGATATCTTCCAGTATGAGCCAGAGGAAGGACTTCTCCCAGTTTCCTTCTGTCCCTAGGAGAGCTCTGAAATAACTTATATCCATTTTTCTTCTCTTTTGCTAATGCGTCCTGGACAGGGGACAACTGCTTTTCCAAAACCTATTCTCTCTCTTTCTCATGCCATTTGTATATTTACCATTCCTACTTCTGAGAACCATGGATAATTTTTCTAACACCTGTTTTTTGAACCCTTCTTCTCTTGCCTGATGCAACTCTTGCTGAGGTCGAATGCCAGTTTAGAATTCCCCAGTCCTAATTTTGCTGTCACCCCTAGGTGAATTCAGCGTTGGGTCAACACCTGTTCAGCCTAGCCAGTATCCTTTATTAATGCACCTCTGGTGACAACAGCCTCCAAAAACTAAACTTTATACCTAGTGCTAGTATTAATGCTGTTTGTTGCTTACCACCATTCAGGATACTTACTTTTCTTCCGTTTCCTGTGGAGCTCCAACTGTGACAGCGTTTCTTAGTTGGTCCTCCCGTTTTCGGCCCCCTGGAGCGCCACCTGTAGCTGTCCAGCAGCACGGATGAATGGGTCTACCTGAAAGGGAGGCTGGAAATGAAAAAGGGACTGGGTAGGAGAGAATAATGAAGCCAAGACAAAATTTTTGATCAAGGCTTGAACTTTATTGTTCTGTACTCCTTATAAAGGGAAAGCCCAAAGACCCAATCCTTTGTTTCAGCAAGCTCAGCGGGCAGTCGACTCCTCAAGGTTTCTGTAAGAAGTTGCAAATGCAGAGAGGCCAGACTGACTCCAGCCAGGTTGCTTGTCCTACTCAAGGCTGGGGAAGGGCACAGTTCACCCTTTTTTGTTTTTTGTTTTTTTTAATAAAGATAAGTTGGATGGGGGCACAAGATTTACTTGTTTTCCATAATCCCATCTAAGATTAAGAGTGGCTAGGCTTCATAGAACATCAGGTAATTTTCATGGGTTTGGCTCCCAGCACAAGGTAACTACTCAAACTTAAGGAAAAACACATGCAAGCAATCTAAGGCCAGCCTGTGCTAAGGCCAGCCTGTGGTAGGTGGTGAATTTGTCATTGTTAATACAATGACAAAAGAGCCCTGAATGAAAATTGGGTCAAAGATCTTATCAGAGAAGTATTAAAGAAGGAATTCAAGACTGCCTAACCTATTCCACACTATAAATTTATCAGGAAACTTGGATGAAAACACTGATGGGATACAATGACTTTCCTACCAAATGTGGTGAAAGGTCTGGAACTCAAGCTCCAGCATTCAGGAGGCTGAGACAGCATGATGCTAATGGCCAGGCAGTATTATATATCCAGACCTGGTCTCAAAACAAACAACAACAAAAAGTAAAAAATCAGACCCCTAGGGAACACCATGTATTAGCCTGGGATAGAGTACTTACTGGTTAACGTTGAAAGTGCAGGGCTGGAGAGATGGCTCAGCCATTAAGAGCACTGACTACTCTTCCAGAGGTCCTGAGTTCAATTCCCAGCAACTACATGTTGGCTCACAGTCATCTATAATGGAATCCGATGTCTTCTTCTGGTATGTCCGAAAACAGCTACAGTATACTCATATACATAAAAAAATTAATAAAATCTTTAAAAGCAAAACAAAAAACAGAAAAAGAAAGTCTATGATGGGCATTGGTGGCGCACTCCTTTAATCCCAGCACTCAGGAGGCAAAGGCAGGCTGATTTCTGAGTTCAAGGCCAGCTTGGTCAACAGAGTGAGTTCCAGGACAGCCATGGCTATACTGAGAAACCCTGTCTTGAAACTCTTCCTTCCCCTCCCCCCCCACCAAAAAAATTGAAAATACAAAATTCTATAGGTACCTTTCAAGACATGTTGGCTATCAAGCAGTTAAACTCATATAGATAAATATATAATACACAACCTTCACCTAGTACATTTTGAGAGTAGTAAATGTTTGGTTTCAACCCTGAGAAAATGGATTGAGGTGCATATTTTACATATCAAAGCAGAATTGGCTTCCAGGTTCTCCCAGAGTTCTTCAGTCTCTACCTGGAATACCCTGCCCCCAACCCTGAACCCCAGGAGCTGGGCTGGCCTTCCTCCAGAGCTTCTTCTGTATATAATCCAGGCACTTGGTCTCTCTCTCTCTCTCTCTCCCCCCTTCTTCCATGCTTTGCCCTCCCCCCTCTCTCTCCTTCCCTCCTTCCCCTCCCTCCTTCCCTCCCTTTTCTCTCTTCTTTTTCTGCCCCATGGGGCAACTTTTCTGGCCTCCGTTCTTGGGCCCAGTGAACATCCCTCGGAGCAGCTTCCCAATAAACCTGCGTTTAATAAAATTTAATCTGGTTTGAATTGGCTCATTTTACTGGCAGAGAAATAACCTATCAGTTAAGATCTGGTTTTAGCTATTCTTCAACACAATTGTATGAAAAGAATATTTTTGGCAAGCTATTTGAAGATTATTTGGTACTACTCATATGTCTATATGTTTGTTTAAAGCAAGCACTATGTCCCCTAACAGGCTTTCTCCTAAAAATAAGCTGTTTACTCCAAAAACTACTCAGACATTCCATTAGAAATGTTAAATATGATGCTGCTTTTTCAAAGCACAAATTGAAATTAGCAAAGTGACCCACATTGGGAGAACCATTTAATCAAAATAATGTCACATCCAAAATGCTGATAAGTAGTGTATGCCAGTAAAATCATCTCTCTGTAATTTGTGACATGGACAAACACCTACAATGAAGGAACACACAGAGGAAAATGGGAAATCCTTTGGGAAGCAAAGATATAGATGGCTCCTTTATAGCTATGCTGATATACCATTTGCATTTCCAAAGGAAAGCTAGAAAGTGCTTTACAATTATTAGCCCAAGGGGAAAGACTTGAGCTTTACTTAGAAGGAATGCTATTATGGGGTGTGAACCATAGGGTAAGAACTCAGGTGCCTGTTTGCTGTACTAGTTCCAGCATCAAACTATGCCAGGCTTGGAGAAAATGATCAACAATATCCATAAACAGTTTTTTAGTTGCTTTTTACATTTAGTGTGTGTGTAGCCATGTACCACAGCATGTATCTTCTGGTCAGGGAACAACATGAGGTTTATTGAGAGAGAGAAACGCAAGGTGGTGGTTAATCGAGAAGGGAGGAAGAGAGAGAGCAACCAGAGGAGTCTTCCTTTTATATATAGATAGTGATGTAGCCACAGGTAAAGGTGGGAGGTGGACCAAATGGATTCTTGAAATATGGTGGCTGTTGCCTTGGCAACAGCTGTGTAGGTTGTGCTGTTGCCTAGGTGTGATGTCACTGGTTTCTGGAGGTCCTTATACCAACATACTTCCTTATTATTATAATGAGAAGAAAAAAAGAGGAAGGGGAAGCTGATGGTGAACAGGGAATCAGAGCTTCCTGTCTCTTAAATTGCTTCCTGCTGTGTAGGGGCATCATCAATTTTGGGATGTAGCTGAATTTCACCATCCAGGTCCACTTGGTAAACATTCACATCAGGTTTCTATGTGGACAGCAGCTCTTCTGTGGGCAGCAACTGTTAATCCTGTAACAGGAACTGATTACTAGTTTGACTAGAAAGTTTTTGTATTTGTCACTGAAGGAATGTAGAAACAGGATGAATGAGGTAGGGAGCGAATAATAACACCAGGAGGATGTCTAGGAAAGACATTTCGAAGTGAAGTATCCACTTCCATATAGAGTTTTTGTAAATCCCAGAAATAAAGATTTTCCCTGAAATTCTGTATGTGTGACTGTAGCTCCTGGATTTTATATCTCACAATCCCAGATTGGTTGATGTAGAAACAGCATTCTTCTTGGAGGAACAGGCAAAGACCACCTTCTTTAGCTCTCAGGACATCTAGCCCTCATTGGTTCTGAAGCACCACAGCTGCCAAAGAGTTGACCTGTTTCTGGATAGTAAGCACAGTTTCAGACATTTCTTGAAGATTGCTTTCAAACTAAGAAGTGAATGTATATTGAGTCATGGAAGTCGTTATGCCTGCAATTCCAGTACCAACACCTATGGATCTTCCAGTAGCCAACATGAGTGGCACCACCTGCCCTGCCCTCTTATGTTGGGTAGCTATCATATCTACAACTGGGATTGGCAGGGGCTCCTTTCCCTGGATTATCCCAGTTCAGGGAAAAGGAGTACCAACATGCAAACTCTTGACTAGCTGACAGGTAGGCAATGATATACTTGAGTGTCACAAAGAACTGATGTGTTCTGGACTGTAGGGCATTGTGGCAGAGATGATATATCAAGGGTTATGGTTCTACTGCAATCTACGGAACTTAGTGTTCCTACAGAATGTGTCCTAGTGTCCTAGATGTCTTAAAACAGTTTGCCATGCCAAAGAGAGGAGTAGAGATAAGGTATGGAGTCATGGCAACATCGAAGTCAGGGCAGCTGACAAAAGGTGAGGTAAGGTTACTTGGCAGTATCACTGGCGAAGCTGTAAATGGCAATTGTGAGTTAATTCCAGGGGGTACACATAGGCAGCAATCTTTAAAGTGACCAGGTCTGGTGACATTAAGGAGTTGGTATGCCGAGGTGAAGATCTAAAGCAAAAGGTGAAATGACAAATTAGTGCTATTTGTGAGGGGTGATGTCAAAGATGTAAGGACCTCAGAGGAGTGCTTGATTACTTCTCCTCCTTTTCTAATATCTAGAGGTTGGACAATTGAGACATATTTTCTCTGGATAAGGATAGTACTTACTGGGATCCAAGTTGAAATTTACAGTGGAGCTTACCAACAACTCCTGTCTCCCACCTGGAATCCCATGGGTCTTTTATGTAGAAAAAGAGTGTCTTGCGGTGTTGGTACAGGAAATGATTAGTCTATGATCCTAACATATGTTGAAGATAAGACCAATATGAGCAACCCCCATATTCATCTGGCCATTTTCTACAATAATCTTTTGTCTAGTCAAAGAGAAAGCAAGTACATACTTAGATCACAATATTTAGATGGGATAACAGATTCAGGGAGGATAACAATTTGGATTGTTTCCTGGCATCCAGCTATGGAACAGTTTCCAGACCCTATTTGGAAAGACTGTTTGTTACCTGTGGGGAACTTCAAATCTCCAGATGTAAGGGCTACCATGGATGAAAATGAACAGCAGGAAGAAGACGAGAAACCCATGTCTAATCCAGTGAGGTCGAGATCAGCTGCCAGAGTGGAGTCTCATTTTCTGGGATTGTGGACAAGGTGGGAGGTCTTGATGTCCTCCAGAGCTTAACAGAGCACGGTCCTGTTAGGGTCGATGTGTATGAAGAAGAGTCATTTTTAGGTGGAGGGATGAAAGGTTTGAGGTGAGACAGGTGGACCCAATGAGAGAGTCCCTTTGGTTTAGCAGCTGTAGGGGTCATGAGAAATTCCTTAAAAGGGCCCTGCCATTTGGGAGAAAGGGAAGAGGGCTGATGATCTGGAGGGGATAGAAGGACTTGGTCTCCAATGTTAACAGGCATTGGACAAGAGACAGTATGTGGCCACAGTAGATGATGGTCAGCAAAGTTCCATAGGAGAGAATGGAGGTGGTAATGTAATGGGTGAGTAGATGGTCTGGGAGGGGAGAACATTTAGGTGAAAGACCAGGAGTTAGGGCTGGACATGCATACATGAGTTCAAAGGGTGAGATGAGGAGGGGTCACATGGAGAGAACATGTAGCCTAAAAAGAGCAAAAGGTAGGAGTTTTACCTAATCAAGGTGAAGTTCCTGTGATAGCTTAGCAAGAATGGTTTTTAAAGAGCAGTTAGTTCTTTCTACTTTACCTGAAGATTGAGGGTGGTAGAGAATGTGAAAATGCCAGGGGATGTCTAGGACCTTATAGAATTTGAAATCTGAGAAGTAAATTCAGGACCATTGTCTGACTGGAGAAGGCTGGGACACCAAAATGGGGGATGATTTCTTGGAGGAGATCAGAGACTGTCTGATCCCTTTTGTTAGTTGTGGGAAATGCTTCCACCCACCCTGAGAAGGTGTTCACCAAGACCAGGAGGTACTTGGCATGTCTGGCAGTGGGCATGTGGGTAAAATCAAGTTGCCAGTCAGTCCCAGGAGGGAACATCTAGCCTGATGGGTAGGAAAAGGGGTGCTACAATACCTCGAGTTGGAGTCTGACATCTGACAGATTTTGCAAGAGGCAGTGATATATTTTAAGAAACTTAAGTCCTCAGAAGTAGGCCGTAGGTGGGTCTTAACAAAAGAAGACAATGCTTGGCTGTTAGAGTGAAAGAGTTGGTGAAGATAGGACATAGTTTGGTGAGTGTCAGGGGGTGAAGGTGGAAATATGGGTTGCAGTGTAAGGATTTCCTGAGGAGGGTGAGATGAGTCCAAGCTCCTAAGGGCCACAGCTCTAGTTGCCTCATCAGCTGGGTTGTTTCCCTTGGAGACAATAGAGTTATCCATTTGTCTGGTGGGTTCTGTAGTGGACAATCCCAATAGCTGTGGGGAGATGGGAGACCTTTAGCATGGCCATAATGTGGTTTGCATTAGTTACTGATCCTTCTTCTGTGGTAAGTAACCTGTACTCCCTCCAGATAGTGGTGTGGGGCAGGAGGATATGGAAACCACATTTGGAATCTGTTTAGATGTTGAGGGATTGTTCCTGTGCCAGTAGAAAGGCACAGGTAAGAGCTATTAGTTCAGCCTGTTGATTAGTGGTGTGAGTAGGAAGGGCCTGTGCCTCCACCACCTCGGTGTCTGACATTGTGGAATAGCCAGCTTTTCTGGCCCCTTCATATAAAAAAGAGCTTCCATCTGTATACCAGGTATAAATGGCTTGAGGCAATGTGCCCGCATGTATGTGTGAAGGATGAGGTAATAATTTCTCTAAAGTTTCAGTGCAAAAGTGAGATAGGGAGTGGTTAGTACTAGGTCAAGGAAGAGGATTGAAAATATTAAGAGGTGGGCATGATTGTAAGATGATTAGAGCTGACTGAAGAGAAAGAACCCTGGAAGGAGGTAGACTCTGTAAGCCTTTGTAAGTTAGGAGCTGTGACAGGTTATGAGAAGAGAGGACAGTTATAGGTGACTCCAAGGTTAGTTTTTCTGACTTTCAAATAAGGAGTTCAGCGGCTGCTAAGGTATGAATACATGGTTCCCATCCCTGAATGGTTAGATCTAATTTTTTTTTTTTTTTTTGACAAGTATGCTATGGGTGCAAAAGAAGGTCCCAGTTGATGACTTAAGACTCCAAGGGCAAATCCCTCCTTTTCAGTTACATAGAGAGAAAAAGGATGAGTCAGGTCAGGGAGATGTAGGGCTGGGGCCTTAAGGAGAGCCTGTTTTAACCTTTGAAAGAGCTTGGTAACAGGTTTGAAAAGAGGTTCATGGGTGGGGTCTAACACTGCTTCATATGAGTGGTGAGAAAGGAGGGAAAAGAAAGGAACCCAGGAGCATAAAAAGCTAGCCAACCCTAGGAACGATAAAATCTCTTCCTTTGTAGAAAGAACAGTTGGAGACTGAATCAGATTCTTTCTATTTAAGGTAATAAACTTGTGGATTGGGGTAATTGTTAGTCCCAAATAGGTGACCTGAGGAGTGGACAGTTGGACTTTAGAAGGTGTGATCCTGTAGCCTCAACTGGAAAAGAAATTTAGAAGAACAGAGGTGTTAGTTTGGTTAGTCTCTAGAGAGGGACTACAGAGAAGGACATCATCTACATAAAGTACAATCTTAGGTTTAGGGAGAGATAAAGAGAGTAGGTCAGAAGCCAGGGCCTGGCCAAATAGGTGTGGGCTGTCTCGGAATCCCTGAGGTAGAACAGTCCAGGTAAGTTAGGTAGAAAAGTGGGTGTCAGGATCTGTCCAGGTGTAGGCAAATATGTTCTGTGACTGGGAGTCAAGAGCAATAGAGAAAAATGCATCCTTGAGATCCAAGACTCAGAAATGGGAAGTTCTCAAAAGGATAGTGGAAAGAAGATTGTAAGGGTTAGCCACAACAGGATAGAGGAGGACCACTGCAGAATTAATGTGTCTCAGGTCTTGAACCAGTCTATAGGTACCATTAGGTTTCTTAGCTGCTAGTATAGGGGTGTTAAAGGGAGAAGAGGTGGGATAAAAGAGTTTATTCCTTAAGAGGTCAGAAATGATAGCCTTAAGTCCCCTGAGTCTCTGGAAAGAGAGTGGGTATTGGGCTTGGGTGATGTACTCTGTAGAGTTCAGTAATTGGATGACAACAGGAGAATGGTGTTTTGAAACAGAGGGATTCTGGATGTCCCAAACTTGGGGGGTCCACCAGAGAAGCGGGTAAATGAAAGAACTTATTAGTGTTAGTAGGATGACTGTCTAGAAGAGAGAACATAGGAACTGATGGTGAGCTGGGGTTTAGACGAATGGGGGGAGCAAAGGAAATAGAGGCTCCCAATTTAGCTAAAAGATCAATAAGGGGTCAGGATATGTCAGCACTACCAAAAAGGAATGGGTGAAGGGTACATCACTAAAAATGCAACTAAGTGGTAGAGTCTAATGACGGAGATAAGGTTGTCCTATCCTGATGATAGAAAAACTTGAAGGTGAAGTGGGTCCCCAAAACTCTGTCAGGACTGAGTAAGTGGCCCTGGTGTCTAACAGAAAGGAGATGGGTCGCCCACATACAATGATAGCTACCCAGGGTTCCCTGCTAGTGATAGGCATGGTCAGATCTAGAGAGCTTGGGCCTCATCAATCATCTATAACCAAGCCTAGGAGGTCGGCTGGAGGGTTATCTGGGTGTGATGTCTCTTTGTTCTGTGGGACATGAGGGCAATCGACAGCCCAAT
Organism: Rhynchomys soricoides; assembly: GCA_019843965.1. Classification (NCBI taxonomy): domain Eukaryota; kingdom Metazoa; phylum Chordata; class Mammalia; order Rodentia; family Muridae; genus Rhynchomys; species Rhynchomys soricoides. The sequence goes on along the minus strand of JADRCH010000872.1, from coordinate 450,228 downwards.
GTCCCTCCTGACGGCACCTAATACATGGTCCCCCTGGCTTGCTGGGAGTGGGGCAAGCCCTCACCCAATGACCTGTTGACCACATTCATAGCAGGGGCCTGGTGTTCTCTGAGCCGTAGAATACCAGGAGTCTTGGTTAGCAGCTGAGGCTGGTCGGACAGCCTTTGCCAGCATGTGGTAATTTTGTTTTGGGGCTTTCTTATCTCTCTCATGGTATACCTTGAAGGCCAGAGCCAAGGCTTCTGCCTGTGGAGTTAGGGGCCCCTTCTCCAACCACCTAAGTTTAGCTTTTATGTCAGGGTAGCTCTGGGAAAAAAGTAGGTCATCAGATTTGCTTACCTTCTGGGTTTTCAAGGTCCAGATTAGTGTATTACAATAAAGCCTTTTGAGGCATTCTAAAATTTGAGATGGGTTCTCCTGTTTGTCCTGGACAACTTCTTAAAGTTTTTCAAAATTTACTGGCTTTAAGGCTGACTTTCTTAGACCAGCCAGAAGGCATGTAAGAAACCTGTGTCTGGCTAAGATACCACCTGCAGAATTGTAATTCCATCAAGGATCCTGTTTAGGCACTGCCTCAGATCTGATTGGATATGTTCCATCTGTTTGGTGAATTTTGTCTGCGTGCATTTTTTGCTTCTTCCAAAACTCACCAGCGTTCATCAGGAAGTAAATTATTAGTAAGGATCATATGAACATCATGGAAAGTCAAGCTATAAAACTGAATGATGTATTGGAACTCCTTAATAAAGCTGGAGGAGTTAGAAGTAGCTTTCTATGAGAAAGTTCACTCAGTGAGAAAGGAACATGTACTCTGACCAGACTGTCAATCACAGCCACTTCCCTTAGAAGGACTGGTGCTAGGTCAGGTGTCTCTGAAGGAGAAGGAATTGGGAGTTTGGCTGTGGCCTTAGAACATGTGATAGGAGGGGTGAAGGTTGGCACCGATGCAGGGCAGTTGGAGAGACCTGCAGCTGACACTGAAGGAGGTGAGGGTTCTGGAGAGGTCGAGCTAGTAGGCCCTGGAGTATCCTGGTGAGAAGGAGAAAATGAGGTGGCAGTTTGGGTTTTCAGTGGCATGGAAGCAGGTCTTCGGAGGAAGGGAGGAAGTTCGTTAGCAAGATCTAGGGTTGTAGCCTCATCTAGTGGTAGTTGAGTAGGTTTCATGGCTGAGAGAAGTTGGGAAGGAGAACAAGCAGAGCACATGGAGGGGTGAGAGCTAAGATAGATGAATACTTGGATATATAGGACTTCTTTCCATTTTTCTGACTGCTGGCAGATCGTGTCTAGCATGCCAGTAGCTGGCCATTTGGAACTATCATCAAAGGGTATTGAACTCAGACCTTATTGCAGAGGTGTATTAGTTTTGAGGTCCTCAAATCAGGTGTTAATTTCAGAAATTTGTGACTTTCTAGGAGACATCCCAGTGGTGAGCCTAGGGGTACATTCGAAGACCATTTAGCACCCATTGGGTGTTGGAGATGTTACTGAACTATTTGTGCCTGTGTCACAAGAAGTGACACTAACAGGTGTACAGCCAAGCTAGAAATTTAGGTTGTCATGTGAATAACTAGGGGCTATGGCCAGCAATTTCCCAGAAATCTCCAGAAAACAATTCAACCTAGTACTAGGAATTTAAGCTGACTGCAAGAGCTTGAGGGATTTATGAACTGCTTTTGAGAAGGAAGGTCACCTAAAGGTTTAAATCTTAACCTGAAGGTCAGCCACGAGGCCAGTCATAAGGACCAGAGCTTTGAAATGCCAACCCCTCCGCCCGTAAAAGGCTGGCCAGGCATTATCTGGGCATGTAGGGTCCCTCCTGCCAATTGGAAAAACTCCTTACCAATCAATATGCTGGCGTGTGTCTGTGGATTTCTGCAGTCAGGTAGCAGGAAGTGTGGAACTGTGTGGTTGGGCACAGCTCACCTGATAGAAGCCTTTGAGTCTTTCAGCAGTAGTGGCAGCGATGGTCTGCAGCAGTGATGAATGTCCACATGGTGGATGACAGTAAGTGCTAGCCAATGGAGTCCATGTAGTGTAGTAGTGGCTGCAGGCGGTGATGGTGGTGGTGGCAGTCCATGTGGAGTTGGTTCTCTAGCAGTGGCAGTAGTGGTGGCTTCATGATCCCACCAGGTTGCAAATTTTTTAAGTCTTTGGCACCAATGTTGTGTTGTGATGGCCACATGGATCCAGAAAGATCACACCAGGCCGAACAGTTCCACGTGAGATTTCTTGAGAGAGAGAAGGGCAAGGTAGCAGTGAAAAGAAAAGTGGGGAAGAGAGAAAGAAGGGGGGGACATGATTGCTTCTAGGTATGGGGGAGGTTAAAGTTTTTTGTAGATATGTGGGAGAGCATAGCCAGAGGCGGACACACCTGGGAGAGCCCAAAGTGGTCATGAGCTTGAGCCATAAGATGGGGACAGGGAGAGAAGGAAACCAAGTATAACTGTCAGAAAGCTAAAGGAACAAAAGGGGTAAGTAATAGTCCCTATTATATAGGGAAAAGCCTCTGGAGGATGGGAAGCCCAGCCCCAGGGTTCAGGGTAGAAGGCAGGCTATGCCAGCCATACCTGGTAACAGATACTGAATGAGGGATGCTGGGAGAACCTGGAGGCTAGGTCTGTTTTGATTTGTTAAATTGTTACCTTAGCTGCTTGTCTGAGGTTTAAAACTTAACAGTTAAGAATCTCCTGTTTTAGGTTGACAACCTTTGCTGGTAGGGCTGCTTCTGGCACCCAGCTGAGAAAGAACTGAAAATTACATTTTGTGAGTAGATTTAAACTCCAACTCTGTGCCCATCAACAGAGTAATTTGTACCACGCTATCTCATGATAGAATTGTTAATCCCAAGGACAGGAAGAGAAAGATTACATTGATCTAAATCATGGCCAAATTAATTAAAAGAAATAATTAGTTAAAACAATCTTTTTTTTTTTGTACACAGGCTGTATTCTTTTAAGCAAGGTTTGTGAAGTCAGCATTGGATGTGAGGAAGGCAAGGCTTTTCTAGCTCATGAGGGGAGTTTTCAAATGGAGTGTATGGCAGGCAAAATAAAAGGCTATAGAAGAGCAGAACATCTTAACAAGTTGTTCTTAACCACCTCCTGAAACAAAGATATAATTGCAAGGTTGGCATAACAACAGGCAATGGTAAACAAGCTAGCCATATACCCCCTTTCAAACAAAGGTAAGGGTGAAAAATGGTTATAAACAACTTTTTGAATCAAAGACTTGATGGCCATTCCTGGAACAGGAAGTACAGAATCATTTGCAGTTAAAGTTACAAGTGGGATATAAGTCAATCCTTGAGAAACAGAGGTCTAATCATGAACAGGAATGAATCTATTTTGTCTTTGCTATAAGATGGCTTTTAAGCCTAAGAGGGAGGCAGGCTGTCTCTTCAGTATCTCAGTTTCTTCATAGGATTGTTCTCCAATAAGATCATGTGAGTACTGCACATAATCCAAATCCATAGTTACATGGTGTCATTTTGTCACCTGGAATGTAGTGATTTAGTTAGCAAACAATTAGAGATTAAGAATTGAGAAAGGGAGAAATGAAGGGCTTGCATTCTTGGAAGTCTTGGACAGGCTGTACATGCATTTTAGTATCTCTGAAGGCAATTTAATGTACAATTAGCACCTTTCATCAAAATGGGCAGATAAAGTACTCTCTTCTAGCTGCAAACAGATTTTGGTTTACATTGTCTCTGAGCCAAGTCTCTCTTAAAGGTGTAGTTTAATATGATCTGTTGAGGGGCTTCAGATCTTGACCTGGCATGAGCTAGATTTTCTGGCCAGTTAATGCAGTCCAGTTTGGGATGGATTCAGAGACATAGAGAAACACTGCCTAGTGAGGTGCTGGCTGAACCTCATATTATATCTTAGAGAACCCTGTAGGGAGAAGGAGGTTGCCATCCCACCGGAATCCTCTTTCGTGGCAAGATTCCCAAAGTTCTTGAGTCACATTGCCTTTTATTACCTGTGAAAATGACAGATTTTATCTTAAAAAACAGAGGAGTAGGAAGATAATCCATATTTGGATTACACCCTCTCACCCAGCATTTGCAGCCATTCTGGTTTTTGTTCTCTTGCTCTGCAGCAAGCTTTTTAGCTGCTGAGCTATATATATCCAGATTAAATGAGGTGTTGTGGTGTTTGCTTGTTTGTTTGTTTTGTTATTTTGTTATGTTATGCTATTTTGTTTGCTTTTCAGTGAATATGTCAAAAGATGGAAGCTCACAGGCCTTGTGTCTGTACATTCCAGTATAAATATTTTTTGTTATTGTCGCCTCTGTTCATGGGAAAGAAAATGATGCCACTTGGGTTGATGGGCATCCTGTCTTATCTTCCTTTCATCTCTTATAATCTTGGGGAGTCACCTCAGATCTTTACTAAAACAGGTCTTAATGGTGAAGGACAAACGGAGGACAAATTAGATCACAGACCCAGCATCAAAGGACCAATCAGCTCATCCAGGGCAGAGAATGACTGAAAAGGTAGATTGCATGATCCTGTGGATGAAGAAAGAACTTCTGGCCTTGGAGGCAGTAAAGGCCACCTACATGATTCAGGAACTGTTGAGTGCCAGCCAGATTCAGGATTGGTTTGTAACATTGTGAAAAATAAATCCATATTTTTGCTTCCTAGCCCCTGCTTCTGGAATGACAACTATGAGATTAATAAATTGATAAATGTCTAGGCAATAAGCTTTTGCAAACTCCTCAACTATCTCATAACTTACTTAACCCATTTAAACTATTCTATGTCTCCTATATGATGAGTTACCTCTCCTTATCTTCATGCATCCAAACCTGGGGCAAATCTCTTTTTTATTCTGTCCTGAGTTCGGCTGCCTGCTGGTTTACATCTGTTTCCTCAACATTCCAGACTGAATCTTCTGTTATTTGATCCTAAGTTCATCTACCTGCAAGTTAGTTACCTCACACCTTCTCACTATTTTCCAGAATTCTCTCTTTCACAGTTGGATGTCACATTTCATAATATTGCCTCAGCCTATTGGTCATAGGCTTTTTATTGACAGTATTGCTTATAAGAGATTCTTTCTACATAACAGGAAAGAATGGATATGTTTCCCTATTGCTCAGATTGGGACAAAACAGTAGGTAACATGGGGGAAACTACAGAGGCAGTTTTTGCATGTTGTTCCCTAAAGAATGTCTATGAACCTGAAGAAGGATGACCATAAGCAAATGCAGCAGAGCTGTACTGAGGGCACAATGGCATCAGTCTTCTTCCACTATTATCTCTAGAGCAAAAGAGACTCTTCTGTGTCTACTGCGGAGGACATTATGAAGCCCTAAGAAGCATGCCTGAGCCTGTCTTTGAACATCACTGCGTTTTTTTTGTTTTGTTTTGTTTTGTTTTGTTTTGTTTTGTCACAGAGAAACAGAGAAGAAAATACATGTCAAAAAAGAGGATGGCATAGACTAGTCACTTGAATATTGTAACTTTCAGGAGAAGAGAGGCAGAGTATAGAAGGGATGCCCAGATAGACATCTCCTTTACACAGGCATGCTCTGTTAGATATCTCCTCTACATATATCACACAGGCCAAGGAAGGCTTTAACTTGGAGCTAATTTCAGAGTTATATAATCTCTGAGAAGGGAAAATGGTAGTTTTACTTGACCCAAAGACTTTCTATATTGTGTCTTCTTTGGGGAAGGGACACCAACCTGTTATCTTTCTATTTGTTTGCATGAATTAGAACACTATTACAGCTCAGACAGAAAATGCCAGGCTTTGCTCAAGATGCAGGGTCAATCTTTTAAAAATACAACTAAGAGCAACGGTACTTTTATACTTCTTTTTCCTAAGTGTAACATTTCAATGGAATAACTCAATACAGTCTGTGCTAATATTATTATGACTGTTTAGGGGTATAATGATCACAAATATTTCAAAATAAATTAGATATCTTTCCAAGTTGGATTTTCATTGTCTTCATTTTGATTACAAAGACATCCAAAGCATAAGAAAATGATCTCTTTATATTTGTAAATGGAGATTTCCTTGTTTTTATGAAGTCTGTTGTAGGGCCGGCCAACTGCCATTCTCTGGACTGTTCATTTTTATATGGAAAGGATATCTCAGATATTGGAGGGACAGAGCCTGACCAAAGACCTAGTGGCCTTTCATCCCATCAAATTAAATGTCTGCAGTGTCACCCTACTTTTGCTTTTTGCCAGAGGGTAGTCAGATGGATCCTGCTCTTGGAACTTGGAGATTAAGTGTCACAGGCTGAGAACTTGTTGGAGACTTAGAAGGGACTATTCTGGCATTGGGGATGAGGAGATGAGTCACTGAGTGGTAATGCCTGTTTCTCAGGGCATATAACAGAGAGATTTATATATATAAGCTACTCCTGTTATTTACAAATCCTATTACAATTTTCTCTTGATAATATAGTATATGCTCCCTGAAGAGCAGGGAATTCCACTTTATCTTAATTAGGGTCACATTGTTGTGATGAAATACCATGTCCAAAAGCAACTTGGGGAGGGAACTGTTAATTTGGTTTACACTTCCACATCATGGTTCTTTATCAAAGAAAGTTATGACAGCATCTCAGGGCAAGAACCTGGAGACTAATGCAGAGGTCATGGAGTGGTGTATGGCTTACTCAGCTTTCTTTCTTATAGAAGACAGGACCACCAGCCTAAGGATTGAACCACCCACAATGGGCTGGGCCTTCTCCCATCAATCACTAATTAAAAACATGCCCAACAGGCTTCCCCACATCTTAGTTCTTAGTTGAGTTTCCCCACATCTTAGTTGAGTTTCTTCCGCTTAGATAACTCTAGATTGTATCAAGTTGGCATAAAACTATCCAGCACAAACTTGAAACTTGCAACTTAGTCCATGGACAGATTCTATTAATTCCTCACCAATTAACAAATAATTTCATGGGGGCCATCAGAATTTTCATAAAATAAGTCTTCAAATCCAAATTTATAAGATTTGTGGAACAGGTATACTGTTAACATTCCAAGTCAAATTCAAAGGAATTGAGAGACCTTGGTAATGTTTGCAGGTCATTCTTAGTCTGGAGTGTGCTCTGGGGAAACATCCAGAGGACCTGTTAAAAGACAGATGACTCCATCCCAGAGTTTCTAAGCCAGTAGGTTTGAGGTAGGGAATGCATTTCTAATATGTCCCTAAGAGCTGCTGCAGTAGGCATTGGAACCGCAAGATACAAGTATTTTATTATTACTCACTGCCCTTATTGCATATTTAGGTATGACATGTTGGTTATTTTAGCCTCTAGAATTAGAATGCATGGCCTCAACTCCAAGCTCTGCCACCAAAAAGCTATTTAATTATGACTTCAGTATTTAATCTTGATCAGGTTCCGTGTCTTTATCTATTAAATGGAAATAATAATAACGAACTTAAAGAGTTTGGAGGGGATTGAATAATACGTATAAAGTTGTTCAAATTCTTCTCCCAGTCCTTGTCCCATCTTCACCACATCCACTTCTTCTTCAATTCACTTTAGATAAGGGCAAACTGCCCATGCATATCAACCTGCCATAGCCAATCAAGTTGCTAGACAAAGGAATCCAATAGAAGGAAAGGGTCCCAAAGGCAGGCAACATAGTCAGAGACAGCCCCTAGATCCAGTGTTATGAGTCCCACAAAAATTCCGAGCTATACCATTGTAGCATATGAGTAGTGGGCCTATATCCATCTTATGTAGGCTCCCTGCTTGACTGTCCAGTGTCTGTGAGGCACTATCAGCCAAGGTTAGTTGATTCTGTAGGTTTTCTTGTGGTGTTCCTGACCAGTTTATCATTTACAATCCTTCCTCCCCCTCTTCCACAAGAATCACCAAGTTCTACCTAATGTTTAGCTGTGGACCTCTGCATCTGTTTCCATCAGTTGCTGGGTTTTAGTGGTGAATTGGTAATCTGTTTTGAGCTCCTGGTGGGTGATCACAATATTTGCAATCCACCCAGAGTTCTCTGGATTCACTAATAAAAGATATGCACACACAGCATTATTTTTAATATGTCTTATTAGCTCAACCACTGGGTTTCTCCCTAACTCCATATGGCTAACCCACTTTCCCCTCCAATAATCCTGAGTTAACTCCTTTGAAAACCTATGTTTCATTTCTGCTATCCCAGACCCTTTCTCTTTATATAACTTGAATTAACATAAGTTTCTATTATCTGTCTGAGATAATTTTTTTCTACCTAACCCTGCTCTTGGTCTACAAATTAAGATCAAAAGCCTCAAAATATTTATTTATCTATTCATATCACTTCAATTAAATCCCCTTCAGTTTATTCGATAAGCCCATTTCTAGGCTCTCAATTTGTCATACCAGCTTAAACAATCCCAGAAATCCCATGTTGATCATGTTCGAAGATCTAGAGAGTGGTTCTAGCACAGACTTTTAAATTTTTTAATGTATGTTTCCCATTGAATCTCCCTTCTATCTGTGTGCTTTTGTTTCTTATATTTGAGATCAAGGCCTGGACATCTTTATTCCATGTATACTTAAAAACATGTAAACAATTACCATTATACTACCTTCTATCTTTAAAAACAATTAAATCAAATTTTAGTCATCTCTATTCTTTATCAGGTTGTGAGAGTTTCTACCTCTCCTCTCTCTCTCTCTGCCTCTGAGCAGCCTGTCTCTTTGCACAGCAGGGGGTCCTAGGGCCTCTGAACCCAAACTCTTTGTATTAATTCCAAACCACAGGTAGAAATCCCTACATGACTTGGGCAAAATCTGTAGCCTGAAAAGCCAGTTCTCCTCAACTCTTAATCTTATATTGTGCTATTTGTATATTCCATCTGAGAATCTCTAAAGAATTTTTAATACTGAGCTCTTGCCGACCACATTGTGTGCCATCTGTAGCGGTAAATGATTAATCCACTCTGAGCTCCTGGAAGGTGATAAGCCATCCTCCAAGAGCTCTTTGGATTCTCAACGAAAAACACACAGGCAATATTACTTTCAGTACGCCTTACTAACTCAATGACTGGAATTTTCCCTCATTCCACTTGGCTAACCCAACTTGCCTTCCAATATTCCTGAGTTAACACTTTTTAAAATCTATATTTCATTTCTGCAATCCCAGAACCAATTGGGTGAGTGGCTCCTGGATTTCTCAGATTCTATGTCAGCTGGCTTTTAAGTCTGATTTCTCTGCTTCTCAGTCATGGTGATTCTGCCCTTTTCTCTGTCTTTCTTGTCCAGAAATCCTAAAACTCTTGCTTCTATATCCTTGCCCAGCCACTGGCTGTTTGCAACTATATTTTCCAATCAGAGCCAACTGGGGACAGGCTTTCGTTAGCCTATGTGTGAGACATTGCAAATAGTATTTTTTTTTTTTTTTTTTTGAGTAATACAATGACTATGAGAACATAAGCCATTACACTGTGTGAGGCCTCTCTGATGACAGCTGGCTTAAACACCAATCTGTGAATATAACAGAATAACAATAGGCATCATTTCATTATCTTCAGTTTTTGCCAGTTGTATTTGATCTATCTTAGGTCTCTGTGTTATACAGCCTCTCGTTCCAGGCAGTATCAGGAATGGGCTCCCTCTTATGGCATGGGTCTCAATTTGAACCATTCATTTGTTGTCCTCTTAAACAGTTTTTGGGACACCTTTACCCCAGCACATCTGAAGGTGGGACATACTGTAGGTTGAAAGTTTTGTGGCAAGATTGGTGTCCTATCCCTCCACTGGGAGTCTTGCCTAGTTATATGAGATGGCCAATTCAAGTTTTGTAACCTCCATTGCTAGGAACTTTAGCTAGGGTCATCCTCATAGATCCCAAAAAAGGAAAAATAAATTAGACATCTCCAATGGACAGGGTGAGGGGTCAGATTGGTGTGTGAGTGGGGATAGGAACAGGAGAAATCAGGTTGGGGAGGACTGAGGGAGAGAGTACTTGGGGAGACAATTGGAATCTGAGGGCATCTCTGAGAAGGGTCGTAAACATAGCACAGTGGAAACTCCCAGGTGACTCCTAGGCAGATAAAATTAGGAAACCTAATGTGCTTGGACAAGGTAATCATAAAAGACCTTAACTGTAAAATATAATAATTAAATAGGGTTACAGAGATGTTGCAGATGTTAAGAGTATTATAGATCGTGCAGAGGACAGACTTAGGTTCTTAGCAACCACGCTGTGAGAATATAACTCAACCTCCAGGAGATCTTACATACTTTTCATGCAATATATATATATATATATATATATATATATATATATATATATATATATACTTTCACAAACAATTGAGCACTGATTTTAATATTAGGATCAAGGAGTGGTGCTGGGAGACCAGGAATTTATCATAGAGAATTTGAAAACCCTGAAGGGGATAGCTATGTCATACCCCTCCACTCAAGGCTCATGTATCTTCAAAGAAGAGGTAGTAAAAAAATGTCAGAGCCAAAAGTGACTGATGACTATAAAGAAACTGTTATCTAGACACAACAGTGCAGATGCACATATGAACTCAGGGTGATTGTGACAGCATACACAAAAACTATACCAGCTCAAGCCAAGCAAAGTAACAGCACAGTGAGTAGGCAGTGGAAACAAAATCGCATATTAGTTGAGGAGCTATTTGTGTGATCTGTGACCCCTTACAGATTGACTAGTCATACTGAGTATTTGTGCAGTACAAATTAGACTCAATGGACTTTAAAAAATAATACAGAAATAAAACACAGATTTGGATAGATAAGGAGATAGTGGTAGATTTGGAAGAAGTTGAGGGGGATTAAGCATGATCAAAAGACATAAAAATTCTTATAGAATTATTAAAAACAGTATTTAAAATAAAAAGAAAATCCTAGGTGGCCTCCACAAATTTCTTCCAAGTTTGAAACTCTTGGAATGCTTAATATATGCCTATAGGTATCTTTTTAATGCTATTTTTGTTGTACTAATTGGTTTAAAAAATTAAAAATGAGAATTCACTGAAAGGTATAACAGTACTCATTATATGACTCACCATGCATTTTCTCAATCAACAGATCTATGAGGAAGCATTTGTTCATTATTCACAGCTTCTCTCCTCTGCAGGACTGTCCTAGGTGCTGAGAAAGATCAACAAAGTAAGAGGCCTCACTCCCTCATTGATGGTATCCACTCTAGTGGAGAGGTGGAAGTTAAAGAACAAATCTAAATTAATTATTTCTTGTTTTACAAAAACATTTTCTCTAGGTAAAAATAATAAAGATATGGAAAGCCAAATGAAATGTTAGGTGATTCCATGGTGTTTGAATAAAATGGAAAAGTTAAGTGACATGCATAAGAATTTGAGAAATCCAGCCAGAGAGATATACAGCTCAGTGAACCCATACACAACAAGACTAAAAGATCAAGGGGGGATGCAGAGACACCATCCCAATTTAAAAACATTGGTTCCTTTTCTTATATCTTTGTCCAGTGTTCACAGAACAGGTGAGATGGAAACTTGGTACACAAATGAGAAGATATTATTCTGTTTTTACATAATGTGACAGTCAATCTTAGCAGGCTTGAAACAGCTTGTATGTGTGTGTGTGTGTGTGTGTGTGTGTGTGTGTGTGTGTGTTTAAGGACTAACTTCAACGCTCATTAGGGATACATTTCAATATTTTAGAAAACTATTAAAGAATGAATGAATTCAATGCCAGTAGAAGCTCGAAAGATGAGAGGATATAAGAACTAAATTATTTTGATTGAATAGAGAAAACTATATTTGCTCAGACTAGATAAAGACCATCAACAGGCTTTGTATAATCAGACATTGCTAAACTTGTATTTTCAAGTGCTTATGTATTTGTGAACTAGAACTGTCTCCACACAAACTATTCTCATTCTTTTTTTCATGACATTTTCACATAGATACCTATAAACAAACACTCAAAACACACACAAACACACACACACACACACAGTCTATCTATCTATGTATCTATGTATCTATCTATCTATATATGTATATATATTGATAAAAGTTATTTAGTAAAACTTTGCAAGCATGTGCAAAGGTGTGAAAATATTTTATCACTGTGTTGTCTACTACTTTAAATAATTTTATTTTTAATGATTTAAGCCACAAAAATGTGAGTATATTAGCAGTTGAGAAACATTGTTGAAAGGGGGAGTGAGAAGAATGCCCTCAAATCATTTGGCCAATGGGTTAGGGAGGGCAAGTGGGTGAGTAAGCTCACTAGAGAATATTGAATAGAGAGCATCTAATTTTAACACAGGCATTGCACATCGTTCTGTGAAGAAACAATGTGGGACTTGTATGTGGCTGTTTTTCTAGTTTGTTGGTTATATTGTTTTATATTATTTTATTACCTTTAAACAGAAATGTGAGTCATCTAAAGAAATACTCATATTTCTTAGATATACATAAATTTTTATAAAGAAACAAGTTTTCCTTCAAGTATCTGTCCATTTCTTTGACCTGACCCAGCAGGTACATGTCAATAACCTGTGAGTGTGGGCTCTCAGATTTGTATTGTGCTTCTTGTTAAAAAAAAAAAAAAAATGCTTTGTGTGAGTGACAGTTGAATTCATTGTCAGCATCTCAATAAATTTTCTAGTCTTGAAAACACCAGCGGCAGATTAGGAATTCTGAAATCATATGGGAGGAGTTGGGGCATTACATTGTGTTTCAGAAATATGTAAGATGGAGAAGGAACCCCAACCTCAAGGTCTAATCTGCTCAAAGACAACAGTCACATGTCTCCAGTAAAAAAAGATAATCAGGAAATCAGATGTTTTCACTGGCAAGATGATTTATTTATTGTGGTTATTGATGGATGCTGGAGGTCAAGAAGAGTGGTTTATGTCTATAGAATTAATTAGATAAGCCCGTGAGGTGATGAGTTCACCCACCCTACTGTATCCAGTGAGACACTCAATAACTTCCTGATGGAAAAACTGATTTGGACATATTTAAGCATTTTTGGTTCAGAGACCTTGAATGCTGCTCCTAATACTGGCAGTTGGCAGAATTAATATTGTTCCGGTACCATATTTATAATTTAACAGATATTTTTCAGCATGCCTGAATGTCGGTAAAAATGACTGAGCATCAAGACCCAGGAAATGTGAGGCTTATGAAACATGGATTTAAGATGCAGTGTGGGCTGGCACTGTTTACTAATGTGTAATAGAGAAAATGGCTCTCAGGTTAAGGGAGCAATACAGACAGGAAAAGTTCCAAGCACCTTGCAAGAACTCAGAAAAGGGGCCACTGGGATGGTTCAATGGATAAAGGGCATTTGCTGCCAAACCTAACAACTGGAGTTAACTCAATCCATGGGACTCATATGGTAAATGGAGATAACCGACTGATTCCTGCAAGGAGGAAATAAGCTTTTAAAAAAATCAGAAAAAGCTGAGCCTTCCATAGACATACTATTACAGCTTGCCTCATGAAATCATTGTGTCTATAAGGCCCATTGTACCTAATGTATTTGTTTATATATTTGTCTTTATAAAGGAATAACTTACTATTTATAATGTTTAGTTGTGTAACTACTACCTCATTTGGATTTTAAAATGACTTTGTTTTCTCCTTAAATGTTCCCAGCCATCTGTGATGGCTATTCTTTGTTGTTAACTTGGCTACATTTGGAATTATCTAAAACCCCCAAATCAAGGGCACACTTGTGAGAGATTTTTGCTTAATTTGAAAGAGGAAGATCCACATGCTTTAATCCAGAATTTTTAAAAAATGAAACTTTGCTCATACCTGTGATTGTAAAGATTTATTTACTTATATATTTTAGGGCTCTGTCTGCATTCTGTTCATACACCAGAAGACAGCATCAGATACCATTATAGATGGTTGTGACCCTATCATGTGGGTGCTGAACTGAACTCAGACCCACCCTCTGGAATAGCAGCCAGTTCTCTTAACCACTGAACTACCACTCCACCTATTAATCTAGATATTGTGATTTGTGAAAAGGCACCTCTTACATTTTACACCTTTTGTTGGAAGCTTATATAAGGACATGGAAGAAACAAACTGTTTGTCTGCTTGCTTTTGTCTGGTTATTAAATCCTTTCTTTCATTGTAATTAAAGCCTACTTCTTGGATTTCCAAGTATAGTAAAGACCAGCTGAGACATTTAGCCTCAAGGATTGAACAACTATTGGATTCTTAGTCTGTCTGTTTATTGCGACCCATTGTTGGATTAGCTGAATCAAATCACTGTAATAAATGTAAATTACTCTAATAAATCTACACTATATACATATAGCGAGATTTATTCTATAACTTCTGCTACTCTAGAGACCTCTGATTAATATATCATCTTAATCATATTATATTTCAGTCACATCTCCTGAGAACACTCATCTGATTTCTGTCTAGTTTGAAACTTTTCTGGAGGTCAATAAATAGAATGATATAATATATACTCTTCTTAGAATGAACCCTCAGCCTCATTCTGGAGTCATTGTGACAGATGCCCTTATGCTTGCCTTATCATTATAGACAACATTCACCCTGTTTCCTTGCCACTAATCCTGATTATTTGAGTTTGATAATCCAGACACATATGATGGAAGTAGAGACTCATAAATGTTATGCTCTGATTGCCACATGTTTATAAATGTGCTCACATGGCACATTGATATTAATTTCCTTATGACATATGGTGGGAACCCTGGGTGCTTTGTGGTGTAGTGGGCATGGAAAACTTACTCTTTTTATAAACTGGAGAGTGAGAGAACTGTTCAGTTTATTATCACAGTTCAGTGTAATTATCTGATTTTTTTAAACCGTTTTATGGTCTTTTACCCCTACCTCCTTTAAGGTCCCGTGGAAGGCTGGTGCAGGCTGTTTTGCTTTTTACTTTTAATTAATCAGACCCATTTATTATGTAATGTTTTCTAGGAAAGAATCTTATAGTACATGTTATCTGCAACAAATTAAAATGTACAAATTATTGTAAGGAATTTCTGAATTGTGTGTTAAAGTTCTCTAACGCAGCGTGCAAGGTGGAGGGTTGAACTCTGAATGGATTACAGGTGTTAGAGACTCAAATTTGGAAATCCAGCTAGCAGCAGTATTCTGTACAGTAGACACAAGAAAAAAAAAAAAAGACTGCATCTTTCATCACAGAGAAAACTGAACTAGACAGTTCCTTTTTAGTCTAAATTTTCCAAAAGGTTGATTTGCATAATACAGTAGTGCATACAATGGATAAATTGTTGGTACTTCAGAAATTAAAATTCTCATGTTCTCCCTTTCTGTTTTCTTCTTTCTATTCAACCCTTTATGATACCCTTAGATCCATATCCTACACAAAGAGGAAAGGAGAATCCACCAGACCTGTCCCAGTGACTCTACCTTTGTTCTAGAAGGCGCTCCTTTCAGAGTTGTGGTAACTGTAGGTTAGTAGACTCTCCCTTTTCCCACTCACCCAAGTATGGCCCAGCACTATTTCACCATCTCTTGGGTTGAGCCCTGGCAGCTTTTTCCTCTTCCGAGATCCTACCCTGCATCATGGCTTGCTTCCCACATCACTTCCTTTCCAGAGGTCTACATTCTCGGGTGTAGGCTGAGTTCTTGTTTAAAGACACAAATGTGATACCAATAATATTTAACCAGAACAAGGGAAAAACAAAAAAGAAATCAGATAGCAAAATAATGCTATGTCTATATCCACATCCTGGACTTGAAATGAACCAAATTCCAAGGTACAGTAAATGTCCATGTGTGCAGGAAACTGGAACTGGCAGGAACATTCAGGAATGTGAAAGTCTTAGAAGTACAATAGACATGTGGCACTTGAATTTACCCCCATGTAAATCTTTTGGTGCTAATTTGGGTTTGTGTTATCCTTGGTGAGTTGCTTTAGTCACATGAAAGATGGAGATAGTGCTTCCCTATGTTCTAAGAAACACATCAAATGCTGCTCGATAATTCTTTAATTTATATTTTCTGTGTAGGGGGGGGGGCTTATGTGCTAAAGTATACATTTATATGGAGATCAGAGGACCTCTCTCTAGAGTCCATTCTCTCCTTCTAAATTATGGGTTCCAGAGACTGAAAGATCCCTAGACTTTGCGTTAAGCGACTTTATCTCACCTCTAAGTCCCTCCATTGGACCACTTCCCAAATTTTAGCTTAATGCTTATGACATAGTAAGTGCTCAACAGATATCTAGCAACAGTCAAGATCTTTGGTCTTTAAAATTTACCCATTATGCAGCTTTGGAGTAAAGAGCAAGTCTAGCTGTGGAGCAAAGGTATTCCTCTGATAGGTGGGAAAAGAGAGCCACACATTGTTTTTTTGTTTTTGTTTTTCTTCTTTTCTTCCACGGTCTCCAGTGTCTACAGTGCCAGTAAAGACTAGCTGTCTGCCACCAGCTCAGGACAACTTTCACAAAATAACTGATGACTCCAGGCTTCCAGCACAAATACACCTGAGACTGTCTTTTGACATTTCAAAACAGCTGATCTGTCTTCCTTTATAGGCTGGGTGTTTTTTTGTTTTTTGTGGGTTTGTTGTTGTTGTTGTTGTTGTTGCTGTTTTGTTTGTTTTTTGTTTTTGTTTTCAATAAAATTTTAAGCATATTTTCTGATTTCTTGAGGTAAATTAAGAGACTGAATGTTATTAATTGCAAACATTAACCAAAATATGATTTAAAAGACCGATGTGTTCTCAGATTATCTCACTTTCTGAAGATTTTTCTTGAAACTGCATCCCAGTAGACCAAATGGTGTCGACCTTGGTGGAGGTGGGATGGTGGTAGAGGGTGGATCATTGGGGGTTCATTTCTTTACTGCGATTAGCATACATTTCCTTGATTTGCAATTTTTTTTCTTCTGGAAGCATTATGTTGCTTAGATCTCTTCTGATTGTAAATACCTCTTTACCCTTCTCGAGGCTTTATCCAAAAGCACTTTGCCTCATAGCTAAAGGAGACATCGTGGTGGTGTTTGAGCCTAAAATTTAAGCTATATTGACAGTTGCTCCATGTTTTAAACCTTCTTATAATGATCTTACCATTTCAGAGTGAAACGGACCTATGGCACCATGAAATATAAATAAAAACTTGACTTTCTACTGTGCCAAAGTACTGTAAACAGACCCACACTGGTGCACAATTCATAGTAAATTAAGCATTCAGAGTTTCATTTCATGTTGCATATTTTAAGTGCCCTTAATAAAGATGAAGTGATTTGTAAGTTACATAATGAAGCCAATCCAAATAGTGGTCATTAAAAACAATAAGAACTGTTTAAGCATATTTCTCCCCTGGCAGTGAGGGTCACATCTTCAGCTTGCTTAATTTTTCTTTAAATAATAGCAAATATAATCAGCAAGTAAGAGCCAATCAAGGTGAAAACACATCTGTGTTTTGTTACATGTGATGTACAGAAATCCTTTGAACTCTAACTTCATCAATCTTTTCCAATTGTCTCTATTGATCTATCCTCACACACAGAGGGGTAAAAACTGAGGCAGCTACTAGAGAAGTCATGGAAAAAAAGTCTTCCTTTCTTAAGCTCAATTTTATCTGTGTGATTGGAGTCTGTTTTTCCTTTTGTTGGTCCATCCTCCTGTTTATCCACCCATTTTTCCATTTATCTACATGTCGTTGTTCAGAAGTCAGATGTGGCAGTCGCTTATTATGACAGTGATCTACTTGATACTTGGTAAAAGAAGCAAGAATTTATGATATTGATCTTAGTCAATATTCACTTTGAACAGGTAGAACTTTAGAAACTCTTATGATTCATGATCATTTTTTTTTTTTAAATTTTCATATTTTATTTACATTTCAAATGTTTCCCCCTTTCCAGATCTCCCCTTTGGAACCTCCCCATTCCCTCCGCCCTCCCCCTGCCTCTATGGGGATATTCTCCAACCCACCTCCCCACCCCACCCCCCACCCACTCTTGTCTTCCCTCCTTGACATTCTCTTATACTGGGGGATATAACACCCTCAGGCCCAAGGGCCTCTCCTCCCCCTGACGGGTAACAAGACCCTCCTCTGCTGTCTTTGTGGCCAGCACTATGGGTCCCTCCATGTGTATTCTTTAGTTGGTGGATCAGTCTCCAGAAATATGGGGGGTCAAGCCAGTTGCCAGTGTTGCTACCTCCCAGGGGCTGCACACTCCCTCAGCTCTTTCAGTCCTTTCTCCAAGCCCTCCATCTGGGACCTCGTACTCAATACCCCAAGAGTCATGATCATTTCTAATAGGGAGGAAACGATGCCAAGGTTAAGTAAAGAGCATTGGAAGGCAACAGATAATCATGTAAGGTTGGATGACCTTGTTGAAATCTGTTCTGCTTTCTTCGAGGAAAGTACAAGGTTGTTTTTTTCTTTATTAGTCTTGGAAAATGTGAACAAAATATATTTTAAACATATTTAAAATTCTCAAAAATATTTAAAACATTACATTAAAAATTGAGCATGTTTTCAAAGGTCACATAAATGTGTAGGAGTGATTTGAAGAAGTCTAGCAATGGATCAGTTATGCCAGAGTGCACATAGATGGAAATTTTCCAGTCCTTGTGCACAACGAGGCCATTGTCAATCCAGCATGCATTTTCTATGGTGATTGAGCTCATCTGGGCTCGTGTTCCAGGTTCAAGTTTTGGCTATCATGGCAGGTTCTGGACAATTGGATCCTGCAGGGTCAGAAAGTAAGATTAGTCACAAATTAAGCATGAGGATGGGGCATCAAGTTTCTTATCTATTGTTGAAACTCTGACCCCAAAGAAACATGGCGAATTATGAGGTTTGAGAAGGGAAATAGTGGTGATGCATCAGAGAACACTTCAGCTTTGCCACTACATGGTATCAAGCCATTCTTTTGGCTTTGTGATAAAATTCTTAGCAAATTAATTTGGAGGAGCTCTTTTGACTGTTATGTTCTGTGTCCTCGAAAGTCTCTTGGGAAGAAAACTTCCCACATGCAATGAAGTTCAGGAAATCTTGGACCTCACTAAACCTGAAGTCCAGTAGAATTCAGTTATAGCTAAGTTTCAAATTCATTAGTCGTATTTAATGTTTAAGAGAATTTTTATCATAAATATTGGAACATTTGCTATACCTTCTTGATGTTACTTGATGTTACTTTTGACTTTTTCGAGGATATCATAAATCCATGGTGATGATGTCTACTGTGGACTTTATTTTATAGACTCATTATATAGGGCAAATGTTTGAGGCAGAGGCCTTATGCTGATAACCTCCTAACTACCTTACACTTGTAGAGAGTTCTTTTTTTTTTTTTCACAGAATACCTTAGCAACATTTTCTGTCTATTAAAATATTTTCCTTAATAAATGTAGAATTTTTTTGTAGAAAAAAGTGTCATTTTCATCAAATATGAATGAATCTGTTAATGCCATGCCTACATTTATGAAAATGATTATAATTGATTAAAGTAGAAATTCTGCTACATCATTATATATAGTGGAGGTTCTCTGTGCTTCACCAATGCAATGAGAGACCACAAAGAAGCTACATTCTGTTATTTACCTATTCTTTCTAGCATTATGTTAAAATGAAAGATTTATTCTTTCATGTAACAAAGTTCATAAATGCCCTATTATGTGTCAAGTAGCACTCAATGTATTGGAGAATAATTGGTGGAATAAAACATGGTTGAACTTGCACTTAGTTGGTGGAAAAGATAATGAAATAAGTGAGTAGATGTTATCAGGTATAGGTGGAATATGACATAAAGGTAAATGAAAAGATGGTGATGAGTGTCGTTCCAGAGCCAGGTGAATGACCCAGTAAGGAAAGCTCAGGCAGTATGGTGCAGTATGTTTGGTGTTCCAGTAGTTTAGAGTACAGGATTGCAAGTGGATGTTAGCAGGAACCATGGATAGCAAAAGTGCCAATCAGGCAATGCAACCACAAGCTACACAACAGCAACCGTATTACATCATCTCACAAGTAGGATATCTCAACTTCAATGGCATCTGAGGCCACAAAAAAGAGCAACATGTTTCTTTTCAATGTTTGTTGGTCCTTTACAAGCCTAAGCAGGTAGAAGCATCTTTTTTGTGTGAGACCAACTACAGCTTGATGGCATGTGGGAGAGGAACACCTTAGCGCCCCTCAGGTGTACTTTTGGGAAAAGGGGTAGTGAGGGTTAACCACTTACAAGTAGTGCTGAATCTTATTTTAAGATTCAACTCAGGACAAGGAGGTGCTACACACAACTTCAGTCAACTCTCTACCATCCTGGCCAGACTGATCAACCTATCATTAACTCTGCCGCCTTTACAAAGAAAGTTATATTTCTAAGGTGTTTTCCTTACAAAGTTTCCTGAATGATATGTGGTATACGCTACTTTTATGGGATTTAATTGGCACTTTCTCATTTACATAGTATATCCTATACATTTAGCTATTGATTCAGTGTTGTGGGACACATTGGGGAAAGGTGGCACACAAAATAGCAGAACTCTAGGGAATTTAAGAAATGGATTATTTTTAAAAATTGGTGAGGATTTAAGGAAATGACAGCAGATTATGTGAGGGGACAGGGAGACAGGCAATCTTGGAGTTGGGTGGCTGGTATTCTTCCTGGATTCTTGCTCCAGGGTTACAACCAATTCATTCTAACCCATCATAGGACAAGATGTTCACCTCTCAGAGGATAAAACTTCCAAACTAATGCTTGTTCCTCCTAAATGTCATTTATTGCTCCACCCCATGACATGCACAACCAACTCAAAGCTAGAGGGAAGTGAGGCCTGTGGCTGCAGTCTCTACAGACCAGCTCTTGAGAACATACCAAAGGGTAGAGTGACTAAGACCACAATCCAACACAGAAAGAAACAGCAACAATGGTTGTTCCAGTCAGTTAACCTGAAAAACTTCATTCAATTCCCCTAGTGCATTTGGAAGTTGTAAGAGATTGTGCTGGACTGGTTTTGAACAGCTTACATGTATATTTCATTTATGACAATGGGATACATACCATTTGAGTATCCCACTGTCACTTTTTATGCAGTTTTTCAAAGCCTTACATCAGCCCTGCAGATAAGGCAGAGCAGATATTTCTACTGAGTCTTTCTTCCAAGTTTTTCACCTCAGGAGCTGAGTCTCAGGATGACACAATTACTCAATGTCACAAGGTCAAAATATTTGTCAGAGTGTATTTAGGTCTTAGGTCCAGCTGCTCTTCTGCCATCCTTTGTGATGGGTAAATCCTGAATATTTCTTCTTAGAAAGAAGAAAACTAGTTTAAATATCAAATCACATGGCATAAATGTTTACATATAACTCTCAGGTCAAACTGAGTAACCTTAATGTTAATGCTTATTCTTGTACTACATGTCAACCTCCTTTCTAGTTATTTAGCATGCATTGTTTTAATAATGATATAAAGTTGTTTTAGTGATAATGTTCCCTTAACAGACAGTTATTGCTCAATCATTCTATATTTCATTCTTCTAAACTGGCCCCATACTTCTAGCTTTTTGCTATCCAATAAAAACATAACACAAACTGTAGATGCAGTCTATGCATATAATTTTAAATTTCCTGACAGACATACTGGAAACATGCCAAATGAAACAAGTGAGTTAAATAATATACTTTGTTTACTTAATGTTTACAAAATATTATACTTTCAATATCATCTATATCAAACACTCATTATGTTTTATAATTTTCATTTTTCATACCATGTCTTTATTCTTCAACACTCATATCAGATCATATCTGGTCTATATTCCAAGAGCATTTGTTCTCAGTGTGTATCTCAGTTTTCAACTGCTGGATGCCATACATATTGCCCAGGAAGCAATGTGTCATTATTTCATTTTGTGTGTTTAGCATCATAAAGTTTGGCAATGTCAAATGGATTCCTTAGCACAAATCACAAAGCTTATTTCTGTCAGAGCTAAGCATGGATTTAACTTATCATTTTAGCATAGTATCTGCTGATTTATTATTTTCTTTATGTGACTATAAAGTTATCTTTTATTGTTTGTCGGGTTTCACATTGAACCTAGTCCTCAAGAATGTTCTTGCTGCTTGTATGAATATGAGTATGTAGCATGGATCTACATACTCAGCCTCCCGTCCTGATTATAAAGTTTTAAAGGCAGAAAAGTTAGTGTGTGTTATTCACTGTTTAAAATAAATGGAGTCTATAGTAAGTCTTGAGGTCTGATGAAGTTTCTGCTGATCACTCCAGTAAAGTGGAACCAGTATGTATACCTGTCTCTAGTACACCTGGCCAGGTGATGTACCAGTGTCAGCCCAGGAAGGCTGTTCAGAAAAAATTCTCTGACCAAGCTGTCTTGCTGAGCTAATGCTCCCTGCCCCTCCAAACTGAGAACAGAGTAAAATAAGTTGCCATTTCTTTATTTTTCTTATTACTTTATCTCTAATAATATTACATCAAGAAATATTAACAAGACACAAGTGGATATGTAAAATGTTGTCTTTTAGGTCTAGTTCAGTAGTGATGCTCTTGTTCCCTGTAGGTCCCAGTAATTGAATGCTGTTTTATGGGGAAGTTAGCACAGGACCAGATCTCTTCCCATAGGAAAACATTGTTTCCCACTAGCCTCTTCATTATTTTATTGGATGAGGAACTCCAAAGGCACTGCTTAGGTCTGATTACTGCAAATAATTTTTTAAGAACTTGCAGATTGATGGATGTGCAGATATTGTGGACACCTATTATTCATTTTAGATCAGAAATCCTATTATTCATTTAATAAGTGAGTCACAGAGAAAAGTTTAGATCCTGTGGATGGTGAATTCACTGTAGGGCTTCAGTCTCCTTTGCCCCTTCTACATGACTGCTCATGATCAAGTTATGTACAATCTAATGCATACCACAGCAGTCAGAATTACTTTTTTGTGCTTGCCAAATAATAGGCCAGAGATTGTCTCAGACATGCTTGGGTAATTTACTGTTTCTACTTTATAGAAACACGAAAATGAAGAATTAAATCGACAAGGTCAAGCAGCTGAGTAGTCATTGCGACTTCAATGGTCCTATTCCAAATTCCTCATTTCCATTGTTCACTTCTCACTATAAGCATCCCTAACTCTGCATTCCTTAATCTTGTCTTTAGTCTTTGATGGTACTGAGAGGAAGTGACCTCTGGTGGCCTTGGCTCGGAAGAGATCAGAGTCACTTTCTCTAAGTGTGATTCATTTCCTGTGGGGAATTTGGCTTCTCTGTATACCCAACCTTCACATATCATTTTTATTTGAAATATGGGGGAGGAAACTACCAATAGTAAATGAGAAATTGTAGTGTAACTTGCTTAACACCTGTCTGCCATGCAAAAGACATGGTAATAATAATTCTTTCTATAATGCAAAGTATTTCAGGAGATATAAATACTATTCTTAGATATGAATGTGAAAAAGAAGTAGCAACTATTACTGCTTAAAGGAGATCTTTTCTATATACTTTTAGATGTATAGTATGTATTTAATAGCACCTGCTGCTTGACTATCAGGAATAAATTATATAGGGCTCAGTGGCTGGCTACTGACAGATTCCCCCTCTGTTGCTGTAGGGTATAATGAGAACTATTTGTAGCTCCTTATGATGATTCAGATTGCATTGTCTGAAAAGGAGCCTTAGCTTTAGTAAAATGGATTGCTGGTCATTTTTACTTATGCTTTAATACATACTGTGTCCTGCAGTCTTGTACTCAAAACTGCTGTACCAGGTGGTATCTTGTGATAACAGACATTTGAAAACTAGGCTTGATCCTTATCACTCAGTAAGTATCAGCTTCTCTCTTGCTCGATTCTTAAAAGTCACCTGTCTCCAAAAGCATTCCTAAGTTAATCTAAAGAGGAAAAGAAAGTAAATTCAGAAAAACATTTTAGAGAGAAAATAACCCCATTCTACTGCTCTTTTATGGGTAGTTGCTGTAAGGTGCTGTCTCCTGAATTATACTTTTGCCATCTTTATCAGATCAGCTATGTCTGCTTGCCAGAGCCCCTGGAGACTTGGACTGTGGACTGTTGACATTCCCTCAGCAAAGAGGGGCACAGGATCATTGGACCCTAAGTTAAGATTCCAGTGAATTCTTTTAGTCACTTGTATACAATTTTCCCTAATAAATTCCTGAACCAAATGTCTAGGAGGAGATGGTTCCAAGTATATAGGCTGGGGAAGATAAGGTGAAAGGGACTTCATCTTCATAGCTGGTCGGATGTCATTATCCAGGCTGGAAAACTTCATTGTAGATGCTTTGGGGTCAGCCCTGTCCCTTCCTGATACCCTTTACCTATGGTATTCAGACTAATAAAGTCTTGATCATCCAGGGTGAAAAGTGATGGAATTGTATTTTGGTTTGAGTAGAGCCTTAGGAGGAAGGGATAGTTCTTACTCACATCTGTGCAAGGAAGAGATTTTGGCAATGGTGATGAAAGGATACTCACAGTTATAAGGGTGGCAACTACAAAGAAAATATTCATCTATGTAAAACACCTATGTTTCATGCAAATTTGGGTAGTGATGGTTTAAATTGCAGGAAGTACTCTTTCTTGACAGACCTAATACATGGCCTCTGATATCCTGATATCTTTCTGTGGTATGTCTTCAACATTTGAACTAAAACTGGCAGCATCAGGCAGTGTCTTGTGATGACATGCAGTTTGCAAATGGGGCTGCCTCCTTTGATTCTTATTATCCAAGTACAGGTCTGCCTGCTTCAAGCCAAACATGTTCTGCTCTTCCCTCCATCTCTCCTTTCATATCCTCACCCTGTCTTTTCTTTTCCCTTTAAAGTTCTTTATTTTGTTGTTGCTCCTTTTTAAGACTTCATGATGTGAAATAACTGGTATGATACAGCACAGCTGAATCTGAATTGGAACCACCAGGTCACTTCAGTAGTATTCATCACAAAGCACTAAGCTATTAACATTCATTGTCTTACAGTCAGATAACCAATATTCCTCCTTCAAATAGAGGCACACAAACACTCAGAGCCATTTGGAGAATTAAGTCACACTAATTCTGATTGCATTTTTCCTTCATTTTCTCCCTCCAAGTGAGGTGTAGGATGTAGTAAGACTCAGAATTCTTTTAGTGAAGGATCTGGCAATAAAACTAGAAGATGTTTTAGAAAGGGAGGCAGGGATTGTGAGAAGAATCAAGAGAGAGGGAAGGGCAGAAAGGGAGAGGGGAAAGGGAGCAAAAGGGAGAGAAGACAAAGGAAGGCCAGAATACGGGAGGGAAGGAAAGAGCTCATGCTGTCCTAATTTTATCTCCTTTCACAGTGCTCTGTTGCTCCTGAGTGTGCCACAGAAATCTGGGCATCTCCCAGGAACCTTTCTTATATCACAAAGCAGTTCTTAGAAAAGTCTTGAACTCCTAATGCATTCAACCTTAGTAACATTAACTGGAGTCTCACTTTTTCCTCCAAAATGATACACACATTTATTAAAGTAAAAACATTTAAAAACTGTTCATTGCCTTCTCAGTTGTGAAACCTGATTTTATTCTTTATAAGGGACACATGTTTTGTTTTGTTAGTTTGATTTTTAGCTTGTGAGTTTGAGCAATCATTCCTCTTTCTTATCCCACTTCCATGGGTGAGAAATACAGAGGGATTGAGTTGAACTTGCCCAATGTTACAGTGCTCATAAATAGGAAGGCTCTGCTCAGGCTCATTCATTGTGATTCTGAGTTTTATTTTATTGTTCATTTTCCTTAAGATCCATCTGAAACCAGAATTTGACACTAATGTCTACACGGTAGATGTCTCTAAAGAACAAAGATGTGGGAGATCTACATAGCAGATATCTATCAAGAAAATACTCTTAGGGATAGGTTATAGGCTGGGTCTAGACTGCAGATTCTAGGAAGAAGATTCTGGGAAGAATCTTAGGAATACATGTTGGGCAGGATCTGTACTATGGGTATCTATCCAGGGAAGGGTTTTCTACAATTGCAAGTGTATCCTGAGAAAGATCTATGACAAGATTAAGGAATTCTTAGTGCAGATATCTATCCTGAAAAGGATCTCACACAGTGTGGGGAGGGTCTACACTATGAGAAAGACAACAAAAAGGAAAGCACACAACAAAAGGAGTGAAGCAAAGACTTATCAAGACTGTGGAGCCTGCTACAATTCATTATTTCTAGGCAGAAAAAGGGGGCGCTTGTAGAAGGTGACTTTCCATTTGGGTAGGAAATGAAACCATTGGAAATTAAGTTCACATTTTCACCAGTAAATGAAACAAAATATGGATGCATAGTTCTGAGATATTAGGACATTTCTGGGAAGGAAACAAGAGACACCAATTACTATTGAGACAAGGAGTGGTCTGAGCACAGTAGTAATGGGAAATATAACAAGAATCACTGGGAAACAATGTTAAAGAAGTGTTAAAGGAGTATCCAGGTTTAAGTTTCTATTCTGCTTAAAATTAATGACTGCCAGCTGGTTATGTTGGTATATATTTGTAATTTCACCATACAGGAGACTAAAGAAGGAGGTTTGCCTCAAGCTTGAGACCAACCTGGGCTACATAGTGAGTACTTGGCTAGCTTAAACTATACAACAAGGTTTTCTTTGAAAAAAAAATAACAAAGTGATTGACTTTAACAACTTTATTGTACAATAATAGGCTGATAGATATTAAAATGATGATAAAATGCTGGTCAGTGGCAAAAGTAATTCTTTAAGGTTGGTGAAAGCAGGGGTTTAGAAACTTCTGTAAAGGCAATACTGGCTTAAGCTTGAACAAGAGTTGAGCCAAAAAGAGAAATGGCAGAAAGTGAACCAATAGGGGACTGTGAAGAAAGGAATGAAAACATTCTTTGGAAGGAATTTGTCCATTCTGTATAGCACATGACAGGTCTGCCATCAGCTGATAAAGTGGGGAAAACACATGTTTCTGGGTTGTGAAGGTAGAAATGGCCAGCATGGTGGAGAAAGAAAAGCAAGAAATACACTTTCTACAAATATAGGGGAATTTTGGAAATAACCAAATGAGAAATTGGTTCTTGAAAATATGCTTCAAAGATTTCTTTCAGGGGTTAGACATAACACATTAAACTAAAAAACATGTTTTTATACTCCAGTCTTTTTGCTTTTACTCCTAATAAATGAAAAGTCCACAAGGAGAAGACTCTATCAGCTCAGTTCCTTCCCATTGACTCTGTGCTTCTGTGGGTGGAGCATTTTGGGACATACTGGAGAACTTGCTGAACCTTCCTGGCTTTCTCCTTTCTCTCATCCTTACATCTTTTCGTCCATTTGTTTCTGGAAGCTATCTCAGCTCTTAGTGTGCTCTTAATGTGCTTGATCCATATATTAATCTTCTCAGCAAGAGTTCAGCTCTTACCCTGCTAGTTTAAAGCAGTGGCAACAGAATGCGAAAAACTCAACAAACTCTTCTCGCTTTGCCAAGATGTTGTTATTTTGATGTTCCTTTATGGACAGTCTTGGTGTCTGCAGTGCTACCTCTCTTATAAAGTCACTTTTATGTGTTCAAGGAAACAACAGCATATTTCAGAAAGATTTAGTGAACATATACTTGGTGCATTCCTACCCCATCTGTCTATTGTCTCAGTGAGTTGATGAAGGATAGCAGTTCTGACTGGAAGCTCAATAATTTTCAACATTGTCTAAAAATAAACAATTTTTAAAGGAATTATAGGTAGAAAGTCATGTCATTTGCAGATAGAGAATAAATGTGGTACAATGCCCTGAGAGGTAGAAATGTATGAGACAGTATTGAGGATGGGTAGCCTTTAGAAGCTATTGGTTTTAATGTCAGGAAAAGGCAGTATAAATCTAAATCAGTAAGAACATGAATGTCACAGCAGTTCCAAATGACAAAGTATGCAGGTCTATGATAGCTACAAAACAGGGTGGTGCTCAACCTTAAGATACATCAGAATCATCTGAGACTTTTTAATGTATGTTGTGCTGGGCAGAGTAGTGATACATGTGGGTAAATCCCAGCACTGACAGGAGGGACTGCTAAAACACCATAAAACTACATTTTTGTGCTGAATATCCTAATGCTATTGCTGGTGAAGGCCTGAGGACCACACCCAGAGAAGACGTGAAACAGAAGGCAGGGAGAAATGAATAGAAAATAATATAAAACTCAGGCAGGCATTATGCACATTAGAGCAAAAAGGAAGAGGACTGTGCAAGATGCCAATGTTTGAGAAAATATAAGGGTAAGGTCAGGGTAATTGAAGACAATGAGGAAAGGAATGTGAAATTAGAGGTTCCTTAGAGTGTGTGTGGTGGTGGGTGTTTTAAGCACAGGACTTTTGATATCCATCAAATGAAAACTTTTATAAACTCTGTGACAATGCATTTGTCGACTTCCATACCATAAAAATGAATGTCTAGGCAAGGCTGCCATGAGTTATTGATGCATCTCATGTAGTTTGAGTTAGTTCCCCTTAAACCACATTTCTTTTAGTCTTGTTAAGTGGATGGATAGGAATGTACATGAGCAGTTATAGATGTATAGTGTATGTATATAAGATTATGAATATATGGGAATATATGTATATGTATATATATATATATATATATATGCAGGTGTCATCTTTTATACTAACATTTTTCTATTTATTTAGTAAGAACAGGAAAATGGATTTTCAATTAAAAGTGAAAGATTTATACATTCTGTGTAAAAGAGGAGATTTTTATGTTCTTCGTTTTGGTACATTTTTGAATCTCCATTTTCACACCATCTTTATTGGTGATCACTTTTTATTATTCAAATTACTGTGGAGAATCACTTACCATAAAGAAGAATCTACCTCACTTTTTTGAATTGCATTTTGGTTTTTATTTTGAAGTTTTTTTGAAGCAACTAAATATTTGAAAAGATTACTAAAATGACTAATATTTTTGTGCTGGCTAGATTTTGTCAACTTGACATAAATGTAGACACACAGAGAGAAAGAAGAACCTCAATTGAGGAATTACCTTTGCCCGATTGACCTGAAAGCAGGTCTATGTGGGTATTTTCTTGATTAACGATTGATGGGAGAGGAACCATCCCGCTGTAGTTTTGCCAATCCTGGGCAAGTGGTCCTGGATTGTATAATTTCTTATATACAATGTAAGATTCATGAAGAGTGAGATAGTAAGCCACGTTCTTCCGTGACTTCTGCTTCATTTTCTTTCTCCAGGTTCTAGCTTGAGCTCTTGCCCTGAGTTATATTGATAATCATTCTATCCTAGAAGAAGTAATAAAACATTTCCTTCCCTAATTGGTTTTGATCAGTTTTATCATAGCAACAGACAGTAAATGTACATAACTTAAATTATTTATTTAAATGCATTTGTATGTGTGTGCCTGTCTATATGTCTGTGCATCACATATATGAAGTTGCCTGTTTATGCCAGATTAGTGTGTCAGATCCCTTAGACCTGTAGTTATAGAGTGTTGTGAGCCTCATGAAGTGGGGGATGGGAACCAGAGGTCTCTTCTCCAGAAAAGTAACATGTACCATTAACCACTGAGACACCTCTCTAGAATGAGACATTTAGGTTTTTTAAATAATGAAAATGATCCTCTTGTCTGCAGTAAGCATAACCAGGGAGGGTTCCATTCAGCTCTAGATTCTCAACTGCTGATGTGTTTTCAGGCAACTGAGATCATGGTGCAGAATTGGTCAGAATCACACACATTAAAGTTAATGGGGGATTAATTAGTCATAAACACACAGATTAGAGTTAATGGGGGGATTATGCTGCCCTTTTATTGGCTATCATGTGGAAATGTCTGCCTGAGCATGATCATCTTCAACTCACCCATCCTGTAATGTTGCTTGGCCTTACACTCACAGTGCAACTCATGATAGTTTAGATACTGTGTCACTTACTTTTCAATCACCCTGACAAAATATCCAGTAGAGTGTAAAGGAGAATTCTACTGTGGTTTACAGTGTCTCAGGAGGTTAAATTGATTATAAGCAAGGAAGGCACCACTGCTTTTCTGCTAACAGTGGCTTGAGTAGTTATCTCATAGTATGCTAAAACAGAACGGAGAAGCAGCTAGACTGTAACTAGAGGCTGGTGTAATCATCAGAGATTCCAACCCTAACAGACCACAATTGTTAAAGTAAGGTCTCTGGTGCTAATATCATCAGCATCACCAGACAGACATATCCAAGACAGGGGACAGAATTTTGCTCATCACCTCTAGAGGGTTCTGAAAACTTTTGAGACTTAGTGCTTTATATATTCTCGTCTTTGAGTGGGGCCTAGGCAGCTGCCCAGCTGACTGCTCTAATTTCTGCTCTTATTGTAAGAAAAGGCAACCAGACTTTCAACAATTGATATCTAAAACCAAAATGGATATGGGTGCTAAATACACACCTAATTGGTAATCAATAGTTGCCTTCTAAAGGGATTTCCAGTGTTTCCAGGAATTGCACCTGCTCCTTGTGCCCACACTTTCCACGTTTTCAAAGAGGCCCAGTCCTTCTGCAGGTTGCTTGAAATGTGTAGGATGGAAGCAAAATGAAGCAGATGGAATAATTACCTATCTGGACACTCCTTTTCTACTCTGTATGTTTAGAGTATTGTACTAGAATACCCATAGTCAATTTGTCTTCAAACAGAATAGTGCCTTTTGCCCCTTAAGAAAATAGGCTAGGTGGTTCTAAACATTTGGACACCAGGAACTGTGCATTCTCTCACATAAGAATTCTAGAAAATTTATCTGAATGCTAGAAGTTCCCTTCTTTGTCATAAATATTTCTGCCTTATTTGTTTAACTGGGTAGCCCCTTTGATGCTAAAGATTGTCTCTTAGTATACTTGATATATACTTAGTATACTTAGAATATACTGAAGTATGTGGTCAGGAGCACAAAACAGATTACAATCATTTCATCACATATCAATATTGTATTCAGATATCCTGATGTTCTCTTTATTGATTTTATAGGCATTTTGGCGCATTATAAAGCTGCTAAAATGAGAAGCTTCTCTTTGTGGCATTTTAAGATTATATACCTGTACTTGGTTTTTATATTGCAGTAAATTCACATCTGAATTTTATCACATAAAAGTAGTTATAACAGAGTTTGTGGAATCAAAAGGAAGTTTAGTGCATATTCATGCTCTCTAACACAGGGACATTGTAAAGAACATTTAAAGCCTCTGGGACATGGACAAACTATAAATAATGACTCTCTGACTTAAGAGTGTATTTAGTAAGTTTTGTTATACAATTAATAAAAACATATATCATGCTGTCTTCCTCCTCCCAAGTGTACTGATTGCATTTGCAAATTTATTTCCTTTTATTATAAATGTAAAATATTCTGTATATGTGTGTATATGCCTGGGTGTGCTTATATGCTGTGTGTACATATATAGAGGCCAGAGTGCCCTCTGCTGCTTTTATAGAGACATATCCCCAGTCTTGCCATTTGTTTCTTTTTATAACTTAGCTATGATTATGATAGTATAATATATCAAGTTTACTTATAAAGATAAAAACTGAATATATCTACCATGACAAATAATGAGACTTTGACTAAATAAGTTACAGGATTGTCTTAAAAGAAAGTAATTGTGAAAATCATAAATGGTTTTATGAACAACATTTTTACTAAGCTCATATTTATTGGTGAACCATTTTTTTTTCTGTAAATTCACCAGTACTTTCAGGATCCAGGTTCTCTGAATTGTGGTAGAATGCCACTACTCTTATGTACAAATCCACAGCACACATTGGACCAAAAACCTGTATATAACCCTTAAATGGTGAATGAGAATCATGGGTCAATAGAAGATCTTAATAAGTATACTGATAATGGGTGCTATGAATATACTTTTAAAAATTAAATCAGGTTGCATGCAATATTTCTGTTATCTATTGTTACATTATGAAACTACTTCAGATCTAACTGGCTTTCAACAGAAACAATGTTATTTTAGATTTGAGAATTTCTCTGTTTGGTCTCGTTTATTCATAAAGAAGCAGGTATCTGGAAGATTGTCTTGGTTGTAAAGTCCAAAATGATCTCACTGATATTTCTTATAAGAAGTTCTTTCTGTAAGTGTGGATGCTGGTTCACCTTTCTACTGATTTCTCAGCTTGATGAAATTTGTGCAGGTTTTTTTCTCAATCAGCCTACAGATTTATTCACCTAGTGTTACCTGATAGCAAGTACAAGGTTCTGAGAAGTATATGGCTTCACCTATGTTTCACTGCCTTGGTGAAGCAAATCAAAACCCATAGGGGATCTCATCTGAAGCAGAATCTATTGTCACTGGCCGTGTTTATTTTGCCTTTTAAGGGCAGAACAACATAGTTATTGATAACTTTCACTTGGGCTTTGACTCATATCTTTTGGGAAAACAAAAGTCAATACCTGTGATAATCAAAGTAATTTGTGACATTCAATTTTTGAAAATATATGTAATTTCAATGCCATATTAATATCTTAAAACTAAAAATTCTGAATGTTTATCTTCTAATAGTGTCAGAACTAGTTTTGTATGTCTGATCTCCTTTAAAACAATAATCTAGAGATAGAATTCTAAGATTAAAATTGAGAACTACTATTTTCTGAATTTTGCACATGAGGGAATTAGGTAGGGGAATGATATTGCCAGGGCCCTAGCTAGCTAGTTAATGTCAGAGAACTGAGTTTGTAGTGCTAAAAGCAGCCTCCTACATATGGCCACTGTACACCTAAAACTAGACAGTCTTAACTGAGTTGGGTTGTGTGTGTAAAATGTGTGCTAGCTGTCAAGGACTGCATAGAAAAGTGATTGTAATGTAGCTTCCTGCTATTTTTTTCTTAATCCAGCAGTCTTTTGCATATTTATTGGATTAAAAATAATTTACTTTTACCTTTTAAACATTTTCATACAGCCACTAGGGAATGGAAAAAGCTTACACATGGCCCACATACATGGCTCACCTTGCAGTGCAAGGTGAGGTTGTTCCTTTCAATACATATGCTTTTTAAGTAGCATATAAGCTAGGACCATTTTTCAGGTCTCTCACTGGAGCCTCTAAGTTAGGTCCATGTATAATATTTTATTTCCTTTATAGCTACCTGAAATCATAAAAACTAGCGAGAGGGAAAATAGCAAACTTAATATCTAAAGCAAGTAATTTGGTAATAGGCCAGTGAAGAGACTTATAAATTATTCTGATTTAAAATGTATTTATATATTCATATAATTACAGTAACCAAATTGCCTCAAAAAAAAAAAAACTTGCCTAGTAATATTTAGAATGTGCCTAATTCTCTCTTATTCTATAGCTATTATTAATCATTCTTATGCAAATCTCACTTAAATTTTTGTTTGCTTCTTTTTTGGGAAATTTGTCACGAGATATCTGTGACTTGGTGTTTAGACCTTGTCCTATCTCTTTCCTTGACTGACTTCTTTTCCCGACATCAATTTTCTTTGGTGAGAAATTTTTGTCCTGTGGAACTCACCTGTGTTTTCTTTCCCACTTGGGTTATTGCTCTACTGTGTTCTTGGCTAATCTCCCTGCGTCTGATCATGCCTACCTCTAAGTTAAGAAAGTACAGGTATTGCTAGCTACAAGAAAGTTTTCCCAGAAGCCTTAAATCATTAATAGCTACATGGTGACAACAATTCCCATCACTTTCTAATGGGATTGTATGGTCCTTTTATGAACCCTGTGATTCAGAGCCATTGAAACTTTGCTGGAGCATGTACTTTAAACACTCTGCAGGTGAGCCAACACTTTCCAATTTTTGGAGCAAGACTACATGTGCTGATTTGTCTGGCTTTGGGAATTTAACCTAGACAAGGTTTGAAAGATTTATTTAAAAACACACACAGAAATTTGAAATTCAGATGATTAGAAGTCTGCCACTGCTGCTCTCTGTTGGAGAAGGTGAGGCTGGTCTATTTGCATGTTTATTCTTTGTTGTATGATTAAGCATTTGAAAGGGGTTCAAGGGTAAGGTAAAGCTCTGTATCTAAGACAAATAATGTTACCAAATGGTCAATAGTCATTACATTTTCAAAAGTACTGCTGGTTTGTGGTGTTTCTTATATTTTCAAACAAAGAAGTCCAGTTTTTCTATATCTAACAAGAAGTATTCCAGTTTTTCTCTGACTGAGACAAATTGGAAAGGTAATTGAGATAATAAAGTCCTGTTTCTTCAGGTCCAGGATTTGGGATGGACCTGAAGGACTCTTTCTATCAGAAACATGGTGGATCATGTTTGTCTGTTTCATTCTAAGGTACAGAGGTTTGAGTGGCACCAATTTGCCAGATAATTCTATTTTCCTTTATAGTCAGGCCAAAGTAAACAAAGATTCTTTTTTTTTTTTAATTCTAATTACTGAATATTATCTCTTCTATCACTCATCACAGTAAATACAGTTAAGTATGCATACGTGTAGTTTACACAATGGATACAAAGTGTTACAACCTCTACCACAGAGTTCCATGAGATTTCAGAAACAAAATGACTGAAATGTACAAAAATTCTGACATGTATCTGATAAAGAACTAAGCCCACTGTTGGCAAGCAGCTATTGGTATACTATTAGGAAGAATATATATATCAGAGTTTTAAGATCTGGAAGTTGAATCAAGTTGCTGAGATGAAAGGGCATGACTGAGTTTAGAGAAAGGAATGGCTACAGGAAGAATAAGTGGATGACTGTTGAGTAAATCATGTCAACAACAACGGGGACCATGACCTGAGCCAAAGCTCCAGAGCCAATTGGAATTATTCTGCCTGCCATTCCTTTATGCACACACCGGTTCATCAGATTTGCAACACTAGTTTTCTACTTCTTTTGGGGGTCTGATATGGATGTTACTCCCTCTGATATGTTTGACAATTTGTTGAGCATGATTTCATTGACAGGAGTTTAACACAGCTATGTGTCCCCACAGTCTCAATTCACCTTAGTGAATTTATAATGTGATACTTTTCTACTTGAGGGATAATTTATTTATCAATCTGGGGCTATTGAGTGATGCTGCACAGACAGTGTGGTTCACATAACCAGCCCACACTTAAATGCATCCTTCATAATCAACATGGAGTCAGAGGCTACATGTAAAATGAGCCTCGCAGGGGAAGGCACAGCATGAAAACCCACAGTTTTGTACAGTCAGGGCAGAGTTTAAGCCTGACTCAAACTGGGGAATTCTTAGTGCTCAGAATGTTTTATCCTTTCAACCTAGGTAGAAGAAGATAGGACATTGACTACTGGACTCATACCACAGCTCATAAGTCCATATTTGCCTTGCTAGCTAGCATTAATTTAAAATTATAATTTACCAAATCATCATACCAGTTTACTGAGCAAACACAATATATTCCTGATGTTTGTTCCCATAAGCTGCTCTGTGACTGCATTTGAAATGAAGACATTCCTTGGATCAAAATTAATAATTAATTTTCTTTTCTAAGGAGACTCATTAAAAATGACATTCATACGTAACTAATGTATTCAATTTAAAAAATAGAAAAGTTCTCTGGAAGTCTGTTTGCAATTTAGCTTTTCCCTGATTAATAACCTTGTAAATTGTGCTTAGTATACTGTAAACATGATCTAAGTTTGAAATACCCAAGAGTCACTTCCCAGCAACAATAGGGCTGAGTGTGAGGACCCAGATGGAGGACTTGGAGAAGGGACTGAAGGAGCTGAGGGAGTTTGCAGCCCCAGAGAGGGAGCAACAGTGGCAACTGGACTGACCCCTCGATATTCCTGGAGACTGAATAACCAACCAAAGAATACACATGGAGGGACCCATGGTGCTGGCCATATATGTGGCAGAGTAGGGTCTTGTTAGCCATCAGGGGGAGGAGAGGCCCTTGGGTCTGAGGGTGTTAGATCCCCCAGTATAGGAGAATGCCAAGGAGGGAAGATGAGAGTGGATGGGTGGGTGGGTGGGAGAATACCCCCATAGTGGCTGGGGGAGGGGGAGGAAATAGGGAGGTTCCAAAGGGGAAATCTGGAAAGGGGGAAACATTTGAAATGTAAATAAAGTATGAAAAAATAGAAAATAAACAAACAAATAAATAAATAAACACACTTAAAAAAAAAAAAGACATCCTATACTTCAGAAAGGAGACCTAGGGGTTTCTGAGCTGGAACTGACCTTAATGTATCTACCCTGAGTACTAGCTTTCAAGGTGTCAAATGGTACCTTGATGATTTCCAAAGAAGGGAACAACCAACAGCAAATTCTTTCCAGCTATGACATCTGTGAACCATAAAGTAACCAACATTGCACAATAAACCAAAGAGTGCAGTAGTGGCATGCATAACTTGGCAGTAACCAACAATATTTTAATTGGAATTAAAATGTTCAACAGGAGGGAAACCATGACTAGTACTGGGAACCAGCCAACTACATGGTGATAGTAAAGTCAAGGATCTCAGAGAAGAATCTACAACTGCCACTTTACAAACTAGCATAATCTCCAACTACACTCTAAGTGTTTGTACTTAGACTCACAGATATGTGTATATTTTATCTGTGATATACTTTTGCTCATATCAGAGAAAGTTTTCTTTGCCACAGACCTTATTTCTTTATAAATCACTAAGTATTGGGTATTGGTATTTAGTTAAAAACAAAAAAAATAGATTAATACATATAATAAACTAGGTTGTTTTACAAAAAAAAAAAAAAAAAGAACATTAGGAAAATCAAACTATGGCTATGCCATGGTGGAGATTTTTAATATCAGAAAATATAATGTTCTTAAATTAATATTTTAGAATACTTAACCATTGAGGGCAGCTTTTAAACTTGTAAGAAATGGGCTTAATATAGTATATAAAAGTATATCTATGTGGGAATGATTTGGGTTGGCTCACATTAGATGCTAAAGAATTTACATCTACTTGAAAAGAGTTACCTCATGTTAGGTTTAGCATTGCTAAGCTTGCCTAATATGTACAGTATTTATTACCTCAGTTTCTCTAAGCTTCTTACAGGAGAGGGGAATCAACACTTGGATAATGTTTTAATTCAAACAGCAATGACTTGTTCATGATGCTCTGAAGGGTGGAGAGGCTAGTGAGTGGAACAGCAATGTCTTGAAGTTCTTACCCTGGATCATGATGTCTGGCAATGATTCATGTAGAGAACTCTAACTCCAAGGTGGGACCAATTTTCTATCAGTATTAGATTTCTCTCACAGTGTCCTTACTAGAAACTTATACTTATTAGAAGCCTGGTTGCTTTCTTTATTTTTTATTTGTTACTCTACAGTCATGCAGAACAGAAATTCAGTGTTCATGTGTTTTCTGCTTAAGGCATCATAATACAGAAAGCAGATGATGGCTGGACCACATTCTCTTCTCGAGACTTCAGAGAAAACCACCTTCTCAAGCTCAACATCACTAGCAGAGTTTAGTTTCTGTGGTTGGAGGGAGTCAGACTCTATTCTCATGTTCACTGTCAATCTGGGCCTGATCTTCGTGCCAGACACCACCAACTTTTCTTTCACCTGTAGTTTCCATCTCCCAAAGCACCAAAGACTCTCTGAATCTTCATGGTGCTTTTTCCAGTCTCATGTTCTCAGCTCAGGCTCATCTAAAAAGTCATTTTTGAGATCCTGTAACATAACTTGACCACAGAAGTAATATGCTACAGCTCTTCTCAGTCTTGAGAATGGTGTGGTATGTGTGCAACTTGCACTTACCTTGATAGACACCCTTATTCTTACCTGGTCCCTGTATTCATTAGTTCTGTCTCTAGGTTTTGCTGTTCTACATGTATAGTGGCTAGATCACCAGAAGAGGCATTACCTATGAATTACTTGGGAACACGGGTTATCAGCCCTACTCAAATGTCAGGAGCTCAAGTTGGGAACAAATGCAGTGGTTTTGCTGTAGCAAGCCCACCAAGTCCTTCTGATGGCCAGTAATGTTTGAGGATGTTTAGTTTGAGGAGCAATACTGTAGTCCAGGACCACAAAACATCAGCTGGGGCCAGAGTGTGAAATTAGGCTGAAGAGTGTTTTAGTAAACAGAGCTGTATTGAACATAGCCTGACTTTTGACTACATATCCTCTGGTGTGTTTTCACACCACAGTTACAGAGGTAGTGGCTGCTCACAGGGCATGGCAGTCTCAATTTTTGCAAGAAGCCAGTTTACGTATTCCTGCTCAGGAAGGACATCAAGAGACAATGTAGGGGTCATTCAATTTTTGGTAGAGTTCACAAATTTTGACGTATAAATGGTAAACATCTGTATTTGACATTTGGAGACTCATTCTTTCCAAAAGGATAAGGAATGGCAGATGTTCCTTTTAGAGGCTGGAAGCATACTCTGCTTCTACAAGTGAGAACAGCCAGTAGATTGTTAATGTCCTCTGTACTTTCATTATGCTGTTGGCTTGGTCTTTCGTATGAGGAATGGAATAGCGTGTGTTTTCAATGTTGCCTACTTGAAGCCTGCTAAGTCATCTGGACTCCTCATCTCAATAAGGCCTTGTCAATACTGTAGCTTGCCACTTCTTTACTTTTCCTGTGTGCATACTTTTGGCTTGCCTGTTTCTCTACTTTGGGGAATTTCTGGGTGTGTTATCATTTTATAACTCTTTAGACTGTCAACATACTTTATCAGTCTTGTTTTGCTTCCACATAAACCAACAAAACAATACAAAATCAAAAAATATCCCCACACCAGTCTGTGTTTCAGCATTTTGTTTTGTGGAAGTTCTGAGTGATGATGAAACTTCAAGTCTCTTTTTTGTTTGAAGTATGCAGAATATGGCCTGCATCTCTTGTGTTACACTAGCCTCCCACAGAAGCACAGGGGTTAGAACTACTCTTTCAGCTGAATAGTCAGTGGGTATTTCACACTTTTGTTTACAGGTATTTGAATCTATCTAACTTGTGCACCCAACTCTCTGCTAACATACCTTTTCTTATTTCTTTCTGTGTTTTCAACACCTAGTCAACAGATTAGCAAGGCAGTCAATCAAATTTCTGCATTGTATTGTTTCTTCTCATATATTAAATTTATCTCTAGATTTGCTCTTCCCTGGCTTGTAACTCTAAAATCATACATGACTTTCTCGTTGGTTATGTTGTATCTTTAATATACCTTTTTGTTATTTTTAGTCTGTCTCAATTCTTCCCCCAAACCTATGTGTGTGTCAGTATATGTGTGTGTGTTTGTGTGTGTATGGTGTGTATATGTATGTGATTGTGTGTGTGCATATGTGTGCATATGTGAAACTGTGTGGTATGTGAATAGTGTGCGTGTGTGTGTGTGTGTGTGTGTGTGTGTGGTATGAGAGTGTATAGTGTTAATGTGTGTATGTGTATATGTATGTGTTTGTGTATGTGTTTGGTGTATGTCTGTGTGAGTGTATGTGAATATTCTTTGTGTGTGTGGTGTATGGGAGTGTGTGCTCCACATTCAAATAGATCTATTATTGTACCTCTTTGATCTCTTCTTCCCACATTATCAGTGATGTATATTTGTGGTCTAGGTATTATAACTTTCTTTGAAGGACAGCCAGCTTCTATCAGCTTGACCCTCTAGGTGCACACTGCCATTTCCTCCAGCAGCTTAAAGTGTGCATACCTGAAATGTCTCATTACTGAAATAATCATGTTTAATTTACCAATTGTACAGCATTTACCTTTCCAGAACTATTATGAACACCATCATTTGCTTCATGTCAATCAAATTTGCGTCATGTATGCCAAAATGGTTTTTACTCATGGGTTATATTCACATAGGCTTTCTAAGTTCATGGCTTCTTTAAAATATATTGTGCTTTTGAAATTATTATGTTATTTTGCCATTAGGAGAAACTTTATATATCTGACAAGAGTGGGATCCTCTGCAATGCAGTTGGGGCATCTAAGGGCCGTGAGACACTTCTCCCATGTTCAACTCACTGGAATTTACAATTAAAGTTGAGATGAAATTCATTCTAATAAAATGGGAAGGTAGACAAAATAGGAGACTATATTTTGTTTGTTTTTGTTTTTGTTTGGTTTGGTTTTTGGTCACAAAATAGAATGCAGAAGAATATACCCTTGGCTTTGTGTCTGGAGCTCACAAAGCCTGGCATTTCTGAGGAAATAGTAGCAAGATCGTAAGATTAATGTGCAGGTGATCAGATAAGGCTGTGTTGAGTTGACTCATTTAAGCTCTCTGCATTTGGCAAAGGCTTTGAAAAAATAATCAACTAAATTTTTTGCTGACCAAATTGAATTTACAAACAAGACTACAACATCAAATTATTAACCAGCACCCTTCCAGTGACAGAATGCCTTCTAAATAAAAACTGGAGAGAGAAATATAACTGAACCCATAACCAGTGAGTGGGAAAGCCACACAAATCACTAAGTGAGTGTGATTCTAGTCTGCACCAAGTGCTAACCATATCAGTGCCATGCAAGTGGCAGTCATGTGAGGTCTGGTGAGGCACTTCTCTAGTCCCAACACTGGGAGCCTAAAGCAGGTCAAGTGTCAAGTGAACCAGGGCAATATAATGAAATATAATGCTGCTTCAAAAACCAAACCAAATTAATGTCAACCATAATACCTGATGCATTCCATATGCTTTGCAAAATGAAGTAGGTCTCAAACTATATGGAAAAGTAAAACAAAGACCAATTGGAAGCCAAACATATCTTTTAAAATATGTGATAATATTAACCAATTAGAAAAGAAAGTTTTCATGACCAAGAAAAAACTATTATTCCAGAAATAAAGATGGAGAGAAGTAGGGATGGGTAGAGGAAACATTTGTGCATTCCTTTGCCATTGCTTTGTTCACCTTTCTTTAGAAGGCCTGAGATCATGTTTACTTTTATTAAAACATAATGCATACAAGAAAGTAGACAGCCAATAAATATTTGAGAAGGCTTGTGAGGAAGAATGTATGAGCCATTAAGTAAGTCAGAGAGGAAAAGTCCACTGAGAACAGTTAAGAAAGGGACCAGAGGCAGAGAAGTGGTGGAGAGTCTTATTGAAAGCGCTGCTATTGCGGTTTTCTTCTATCTCCATTATTTACTAGCCAAAATAACATTGATGTTTTCCATGCCAGCTTCCAGTTTGGATGTCGAGTTCTGTGTGCCTACTGTGTTAGGCACTGGGCCTGTCTTAGGTTTTCTCCATGTTTGGTTGCACCTGGGCCCATCTGTCCCTTAAATAGTTGCTTATTGGCAGTGAGCTGGAAGAGATGGCACACAACACTGTACACACGAGGGCAGCAAGAGTGATGGGAAAGAGCATGAATGCCCCTCTTCAATAGCAAGTGGGTAGGCAGGGGCCTGGAGTGTTGATGGAGCAGCCTTCGATCAGCTCTGGTTAGTTAGAAGGCATGGTTAGAGATGAAGAGAGATTCACTGGCTGATGCTCCAGACTGGCCACTTCGGGTATCCTTTCCTTGACAAGCAAGGCTATTGGACAGGACTCACTTGATGTACTCCTCCTGGGCTGTCTTCAGGATCTACTTCTTCCCAGCCCAGGCCTTTAGAGCAGAGGTTTGCAGGGATCAGCCATAGGAGAAAGTCAAGGTCCATGGCTTCAGCAAGGGGCACTTGTTGATAGAGTTGAAGTTGAATGAAGCCTCTTCCTTATTCTGCCCTCCATAAAAGAAAGTGATTGCGGGCCCAGCAGGGGGCACTGTGTAACGAAGTGCTGTGACAGTTGCCATGGCAATCTCCTCATTGGAAAATTTCTGGGTGCAAGCTTGGCTAGGGGTGACCACATTGGGCTTCAACAATGTGCCTTCCAGATAGACCTGGTGGCCACTCAGAACCTTGTACACAGCCGTCAGTACCTTGTCAGTTACATACTAGGAACACTTCAAGTCATAGCCCCCATAAAGGGGAATTTCAGGCTCCATAATGGGTACAATAATATTCTGCGCTCATTTGTGTCTAGTGGTTAGCAAGGTTTAGCAAGTGTTTAGCAAGGTAAAGAAATCCAAGACACACTTTGCTTTGCTCTGGTTTTGATTTGGAGACAGGATTTGGTGATGTAGCCCAGGCTGGCCTGGAACTCACAGCCTTCTTTCCTCAGTCTTCTGATACGATTGCCAGAGAATAACAACATTCTCAGCTAATGTCAAGCTCTTGATTGGCTACTTTCTAACTTTAAACCATAGAAGTACTATTGTTGTCAGGAAACCTTTTAATGCTTTTGGGATCATTTTCATACTGTTTGTTTCAGGAACATTCTATCTGTGTTACATAAGTCACCTGACTATAAGATTTGGTTACCATTGAATTGCTTTGAAATATCTTTTATTTCCATTTACTTTCCCTTTCTTCCATTAAAGTACTATTTTTCTGTTTATAATATTTTCTATTTTAATGATTTTACAATAACTACATATTAAAGACAATGGATGGTTCACTATCTCAGTCTAAGACAACTTAAGATCATTAATGTAATTAAATATAAACTTAAATTTTACTCTAGGCTTCAACAATAGTGATGTCTGCTGTATTCATTCATTTACTCATTCCTTAACTCTTCAGCATTTACTTACCTTCCTATCATGTTCAAAGCACTTTACTAGGTGATGATATTATGGACAGTTGCTTTCAAAAGACAGAACCAAATAACTCTACCATTAAACAAAAGGTAAGAAGATTGAGAAGAATAATGCTTGATGGAGGGAATAGTTGTGTTAGTAAAATACATTCCATTTATTTCTTGCCATTTTCATAATATAATTTGAATCTAAAAGACAGTAAAAATTGTTCCTATAAGGTTGCATTTAATTAGTTAAGCATTTCTCCATGTGATCTGCATATGAATTTGGGGATTTACATATTAAACTTCTTTTTATATTTATTAACATTATTAATCAACATAATTTTATTAATGTCATTAATAAATATACTAAATATATGATATTTAATATTCTTCATGTGACCCTCTTAGGAATATTGGGATTTATATATTATACTTCTTTTAAATATTTAATTTTTAATTAATCATTATTTGTTTAGTGTGTATATTATGTGTATGTGTGTATGTACATATGTATGTTAGTATGTATATGTGTATGTGCATGTATATGCATATGTGTGTATGTACATATGTGTATATGTATGTATATGTGTATTTGTATGTATGTATGTACATATGTATGTGCATGTATGGATGTATGTATTTGTATATGCATGTGTGTGCATGTAGATGGGTTTGTGCTTGCTAAAGCATATAAATGCACAAGCTAGCAGCTTACCCTAGGTATATTCTTCTATCATTTTTGATCTTTGTGAGACTTTTTTTTGAGACAGGAGGTATTACTGAAACTGGAGCTTTATCATTCTGGCTAGAAGAGCTGGCCAACTAGTCCCCAGGATCTACTGTAGCACGCCAGCTGTCTTGATATTTTACATGTGTGCTGGGATTTAAAGTCAGTTCCATGTGTTCACACAACAAGCAGTTTACCCACTGACCCATCCATCTCCTTGGATTATACTTTGTATCTTGCTTTATAAAAGGAGAAAATAATTAAAGTCCCCACTCCTTAGTTAAGGACTATGCTGGAATCTGTTGATTTCTGGTAGTAAACTAGCCCTTATCTACTTAAAATATTCTTAGAAAATTTGAAAGGGGCAAAAGTGACTGTGGTATCAAATGGGTTAAAGAGACCTAAGAAAGAGAAATGTAGAAAATGTGAGGAGAAAAAATATTTCTTTAATTTTTCTAAGAACAGAAAATTACATGAATGAGTAATACAAGGTCATAATGACATTGATAACTTACAAAATGATCCCAGAACTTAGAACATGTAATGGCTTTTGAAAAGTCTATTCAAGACAGATTGGAATCACTGAGGAAAATACAGTGCCAATTTCAGAAGGCATGGTTCCTGCAGAATATCTCTCCTCTCTCAGCAGGCATCCATGCTCAAAGCAATTTGACTAACTTCATTTTGTTCTTCCTTTGGGATTAATGTCCTTGTAAAAGTACAAAATAATATATTCAATTTAAACCAAACAGTCCTATAAATTTGAAAGAGTTCACACTAATTTTCTGAGACTGACCAGATCCCCCTCTACTTTCCTTTTAGGGTTAGGAGTATTTGGTTTTCCATGGAGGTTTGGTCTTACAGATATTAGTTCACTTCACAAAATTCCACTAGTTTAGACATATTCCTAAGGAAGAAAGGCTTTTAGGAAGTTCTGTATTTTGAGATGCTCCATTACACCTGAATCACAAGGGAATCTTGAAAACATGTGTTTGGACTCCTGCAGCAAGCCTAGGAATAGAAGTCT
The DNA here is from genome assembly GCA_019843965.1 of Rhynchomys soricoides. Classification (NCBI taxonomy): domain Eukaryota; kingdom Metazoa; phylum Chordata; class Mammalia; order Rodentia; family Muridae; genus Rhynchomys; species Rhynchomys soricoides. The sequence goes on along the minus strand of JADRCH010000872.1, from coordinate 406,015 downwards.
CTTGTTTACTTAGGATCAAGTACTTATTTCCAGTAATCCTTATAAAAACCAGGTGAGCTTCTCAGTCCCAGTGCAGATCCTAACCAAGCTGTGTTAGAATACTTTGTCAGATACTTTGCTCCTTGTGAGAACACACTCATCAAGAATTCACGCTCTGCTTTGCAAAGCTTATAGATGGCTTTTGTACATTCTCTAAATTGATGGAGAGAATATTTTATTTTTCTCCAATATTATTTTTTTTTTTTATTCACTGTACATCTCACAGCCTGCTCCTCCTATTCTCCCAGTCCCACCATTACAAATCCTTTGGCCAGTTGTCCTCACGCTTTCTCCTCAGAGAAGGTGGGACCCCCTTGAAGGTGGTACCACCCCACACTGGAATCTAGTCCCAGTAGGACTAGTCATATTATCTCTCACTGAAGCCCAGCCATACTGTCCAAGTAGGGGTAAGGGGATTCAATGGCAGGGAAGAGAGACTAGGACATCCTCCATTCTAATTGTTTGGGGTCCCATATGAAGACCTAGCTATACATTTGCTAAAAATATATAGGGAGCCTAGGTCCAGCCCTTGTATGCTCCCTTGTTGGTGGCCCAGTCTCTGTGAGCCACCAAGGGCACAGGTTCATTGACTTTCTAGGTCATCTTGTGGTGACCTTGACCCCCTCCAGTTTGCTCCATTCTATTCCCCATCTTCCACAAGACTCCCTGAACTCTGCTTGATGGTTAGTTGTGGGTCTCTGCATCTGCATCCATTCACTGCTGCATGAACCCTATCAGGAGACAATTATACTAGGTTTCTGTCTACAGGCATAACAGAGTATCATTAATAGTGTCAGGCTATGTCTCACTTGCATGATATGAGCCTCACATTAAGATATTTATTGGTTGGTTGCTCCCTCAGTCTCTGATCCATCTATATCTCTGCACATCAAATAGGCAAGACAAACTTGGGGTTGAAGATTTTGTAGATTGATGTCCCCTTCCCTCCTGTGTAAGTCATCTTAAGTACATAATCTACCAAGCCAAAATGTTACCCTGTTCAGAGCTTGTTTTTTAAGGATTTAGTGTTATAACATTTTTAATTTGTTTATTTGTGTATGTGTGTGTGTGTGCTGGTGTATGAGTACCAAGGCCTTAATAGTCCACAGGAAATATTGAATCTACTGAAACTAGAGTTACAGAAGGTTATAAGATGCTGTACATGACAGTTAGGAACAGAACTTTCTTGGGTCTTCTGTAAGAACAAGTGTATTTTACGATTATGTCATCTATTTGTGTCCTGCTTGCATCATTTTTGAATGTATATGGTGGACATAAATAACTGATTAATAGAATTTGGCACTGATGAGTTCTATATAATAGAAGTCTTAGAATAACCAGAAATACTCATTATAAAGGGCACAAGAACTAGAAAAAGATTAGTATCATGAATTTCTGTCTTTGAACTCTCAGACCAATGGAGAGAATGTGACTTTTAGACATCAATCCTCTTATGTGAACATACATAGCTTAGCTTGAATTTACTGCATACAGTGAGTCTTGATCCTACAGATCCTCAGTTTCCATAATTAAATAGCTAAGTCCTTAAAAACTAACAAAATTGTAAACACAAAAAGCATGTATTTGTGTGTGTGTATATATATATATATATATATATATATATATATATATATATATATATACACGTATAGACAAATAGATTAAATAATAGATAGATCAATAGATAGACAGCAGGGAGACAGGCAGACAGACAGGTAGAATTGATAGTGGGTTTTTTCCATATTATCGTTAGTTGATATTTGGACTGTTTTTAATGATTCAGTATATATGGTGCAAAATATGCCATGATCAGTGCTAAAAAACACACTCATTTAGCTTGTTATGAAATTTTTTCAAGAAATTTACTTCTAGTTAAACATACAGCAAAAGTAAAAACTCAGAGGAAATTTCTTTAAAATCTAATATTAGCCAATTCTGGCTTCTCTGAATTCTTCTGAGGTACTAGTTAGAAATAATTTTTACAGTTTGAAATGTGTATTCATCCCTATGCCAGTCAAGGGGCCCCTATATTTTGGCTTCCAATTCAATGGAGTGTGAGAGTATATTGAAGCTGACTAGAAAAATCTATGTTTTCTCTTTAACCTTGACCCTATTTTCAGACTCGTGTTTGGCTTTTCTGAGCTAAAGAGTTTCTCCAGAAGCTATCTCAGCCTTTGATGTTAGTGTTTATCTCTGCTGACATGACTCATGGTCAAGTTGGCTTACATTGTTTCCTCTTCATTTGTGTTATCTTTAACCTCTCTGCTCTCCTGTTCTGTGTTATGATATACTTTATTTTGCCATAAAACAGATGTCTTATATGATGTACCTTGCTTTCTTGGTGAGGACTTTCTTCTCCCTAAAGCTCTTAGAAATAATTTTCTCTTCTGAATTCACAAACCCCATACCTGCTTTCTCCTGTCTATTTGATGTAAAAGTTCAGGTCCTTTCCCCAGAAACAATTTATGCTGACCCAAATTGCTTTTTCAATTTTATGGGAATCAGAATTTGAGAGAGAATGAGGTATAATATCATTAAAAAATATGGCCTTTAGAAGCAGATATCTCTGGTTTCTAATTTTTCTTAGTTGAACCATTTAAGAAGGCTGTTTATCTTAAGTAAAAGGACCTCATTAATCCTATGTTCATTTGTATATTTACCTGTAAGTTGACAGTAAGGATGTCTTTATTGTTACATCAGTTAGATATAAAAAACTACAAAGTAACACATTTTATTTCTCTTTCCCTTAAAGTAAATCTTTTTAGCAATTCAACAATTATGCAAATTCTGCTAGTAGATAGATGACTTATATTTGTATGTGACTAATTTTTTTTTTAGAATTACAAGAAAATATGTTAAGCTTTTTTTTAAAAAAAGCGAAACCCTTCAAAAAATATTAAACCCAAGACCAAACAGAGCACATATCAGCACCATGGGGAATGTTCTAAAAGGAATGAAATTAGAGCCTTCTTTTTGTATTATAAAGTTCTCAAAAATGTTCCCAAAAAACATGGAAACCAGAACTTAAAGTTCCAAAGCAATAAAAACTCATTGACACTATGTCATGTGCAGGTCCTTCAAGACAGAAAGAATGCTCTTTTTTGCTGTACTTAGTGCATTTCCTTTAATCTGAGTGTTATGATAGTGATGAGGACTTACAATGTCACCAGTGCCAGTAATGGAACTTCTAAGGAGTTATAGTCATGGTCATCATATTAGAAGGTGAGATTTAAATGTTAAAAAAAAATGGGATCACTTAATAAACACATCTGAATCTGGTGAGTAACCAAGGAAACAACATTAGCAAATGCAAACACAGCTTCCACTGGCTTGTCTGTACTGTGTAGATGTGAAATAATGAGTAAAGCCATACATGTTACAACTAGCAATACAAATCTACCTTTGGATAGATGCAGGCTGTTTGAATCAGAGTGGCTCCATAGACTCATAGGTTTGAATGCTTGGTCATTAGGGGCTGAAACTCCTTGACAGGTATTAGGAAGTATTGCCTTTTGGAGTAGGAATGGCCTTATTAAAGAAAGTGTGTTACTGGGAGTGGGCTTTGATGTTTGAAATGCTCAAGCTAGACCTAGTGTTTCTCTATTCCTTCTACCTGCCAATCCTGATGTAGATCTGTAAGCTATTACTCCAAGACCATGTCTTCCTGTATGCTGCCATGTTTCATAACATGATGACAGTAGACTATACCTCAGAACTGTAAGGAAGTCCCAATTAAATGTTTTCCTTTGTAAGAGTTACAGTGGTCATGGTGTATCTTCACAGTAATAGAACACTGACTAAGATGCATGGTAGCTAGTCAGCTCCGGTGGATTTACAGTCTACAAAACATCAGCGTATAGACTGTAGCAAAGGAAGGAAACACATGAAATTCTTCTTGAATAATCCAGTGATTGACAAGAAATTGCTACTACATGTTCTTTATCTTGATTTGATTTTACAAATCTTAATTGATTTTAGGTTGGTATCTGTATAATGTTTTCTGCTGCCTTCCACTAAGAAAAAGAAAATCAGAACCAAGTTGATAGCATATGTATGTAATTCCAGCACTTGGGAAGGTGAGACTAAATGATCTTGAGTTGGTGGGTAGCTTGAGCTACACAGAGACTTCCAGAATACCCTGAGCTACAGTGGGACACTATGTCTAAAAATGAAAACATGCTATCTCTGAATAAATGTAGATATAATGTATATGTTAGACTTCCAGCCCTGATGATGCTGGCCCCAAATGCATAAACGGTAATGTACAACACAGTAGCAACATGTCGCTAACGAACATTTGTAATATAGATGTGGTTGAGAAAGTAAATTTTTTATTTAATTTAAATTTAAGACAGCCTCGCATGGCTATTGATTGCCACCTTGGATATCTCAGCAAGATATCCAAGGCTCAGAAAGGATAGAGCCTTTCAGTGGGTGGATTTGATTGCAGAAATTAGGCCAAGGAAATCCTATTCAGGAAAATCTTGGTTTTGGATATTCTCCACCTCTAGCTGATGACTGACTGTTGATGGATGCTCTAGGTAAAGTCTTAGTTTCCTATGAGATGAATATTCATCCTGAGTAATGAATTCAGGAGCAAAATGTTAAGGGGACATTTGGAGGTTTCTTGTGTACTCCTAACATAACTTTCCCCAGGTGTCATCAGTTGCCACAGGCAATCAGGAAAATGATTTAAATCCTTGAGATATTCCATGTTCCTTCCAGTTAAGAACTCACTCAGGATGTCTGTACCTGCATAGTTGTGGGTCGTGGATTCAGTGGGGAAGAAATCAAGCTAGCTGAAACTTCATTCCAACCTTCTTTTCCAAATTAGTTTTAAAGTTAATTAATGAAATATTCAAATAGCTCAACATAAACAACAAAAAAGGATTTGGATAACAAACAATTCCAATAATTCAATCATCTTTTCTTTGTCCTGACCCATGTTCTAAACGTCACCCCATCCCTCCCTAGCATCAACAGTAGTCACTATTCCTCTTGGGTTAGCTTTCTAGCCTTTCCTCATTGGGATCCTCAAGCTCACTTGTCAAGAGCAGATCAATGAGGAGAGGCTACTGCAAACAGAAAGTGTTAAATTGACTCTCTCCAAACAGCCAGCATGACTCAGAACTCCCAAACGTGTAGACAATTAAAGCACTGCAGTGAGAACCACACTAAATCAAAACCATACTTAGAAATAAGTTTCTACTGTATTGTTCAGTTAGAAATGGTTTAAAAAAGAGGATGTGGATGAGAGTTTGTAGCAGTGAGATTTAAGAGGAAATAGGAATCATATACACGGATTAAAAAGAAATAAAAATTTATAAAGTCATTGTATCCTTAGTCAACAGCCTTGAGCATTCAGAGGCAGTCAATCAAAGGAACATGACAAATGCATATTTGATTTTCTGATTAGGCAACTGGGTATTAATATAGTCTCCAGTTCTTTAGAAGCACATTTGATATGATATTTTTGTCTTTCATGATCCCTTTTCAGTTATAGATAACACTAGTCAGCGTGCTCACATGAAATATAAACATTTGGGCATACCATTGTCATCTCCTTTACCTTTACAAGAAATGTGACCAGTCTTTCTTTTAATTTTTCTTTTTCTTTTCTACTAGTAATGAAACATGTTTGAAGACAGTTGGTTGTACTTTCTTGTTTTATTTTTTACATGTATCTTTACATTACAGTTTATTTAGGCTTGCACACTCACCAGCCCAAGGTTTCTGGTTTAAAGCATTTGTTATGACTTCAGGGAAACTGTCCTTCATAATGTTAAAAGGTCATGCATACATAATATTTTGTTTAACTTTTATATCCTCTGTGGATTTTTGTTACTCTATTAGTTTAAAGTTATTGTTATCAGAACATTGAACAGATTTGTCAGCGATCTTCTGAGCTCTTTCTTATCCAGGAGCCTTGGAGTCTGGATATATACATTAGAAATCACAGTAGTTATCTAGAGAAGTTGTGTGCTTTGAAGGAATTAAGGGGATGCCAAGAAATATGGACAATGAACTTAACTATATTGCTGCCCTACTCCCATCCTAACTTACCAGTTTCACTACAGTCCTCTATGACCAAGTTTGGTCACACTAAGTTTTACTCTAAAGCTACAAATCTCTCATTTCTTTTTCTAGTTCCATTTAATGCTATCATATCCTAACTACCATATATATTCCAATGTTTTACAAGATGCTATAGTGGTCTTGTCTCCAATAGACATAAAATATTCAAAAATTATTATTTTTGAGATAGAGTACCTCTGTCTAACCCAGACTGGTCTCAGACTCTATTGTCCCAATTCAATCTTTCCAGTGTAAGAATAAAAGGCTGTACATACTTGGCTCTACAAATGACAAATTCTAATAGAAATATGTGGAAATAGATGTAAATACTATATGAGATGTATCAAATTGTACTAGTATCAAATAACTCATCACAATCTAATATTGTACGTAATGTTCTCAGTATTTCCTACTTTGCATAATTTTATGTGGGTTAGCAATTTAATCATACCTCTGTTGAAATATATATTTATTCTTTGACTTCATATTATTTATTGACACTTTAAAATCCAACAGGTTATAGATTTTGACATTTCAACACATGTGTACATTTCAAATAAGTGTAACAATATTTACGTAGAATCTTTTATCATTTCTCTGTGGTGAATTTCCAAACTCCTTCTAGCTTTTTTATTTTACAAAATTTTAAAAGTTATTCTTAAAATTTTATTCTATACATATATTATATTCTGGCTGCAGCTTTCTTACCTCTACTCCTCTCTGAACCTCTTACCTCCCCTCTTCTCTAGATAGACTCTTTCTCTGTCTCCACCCTCCCACCCCCATAAAAACCAAGGACAGGTCTCAAAGGGATAGCAACTGAACATTGCACAGCAAAATACAATAAAGCTAGTAAGACTAGGCACAAACCCTCATATCAAGGCTGGATGAGTTGACCCGGCAGAAGGTAAAGAGTTTCAAGTGCAGGCAAAAGTGTAAGAGAGACCCTCCCCCCCACACACTTAAATGTCCCACAAGAACATCAAGTTATATGGTCATAACATTTATGCAGAGAACCTAGCTCAGACCCATATAGGGTCCCTGATTGTCACTTCAGTTTCTGTGAGCCTCTATGAACTCTGTGGCTCATAGTTGGTTCTGTGGATGATGTTCTTATGGTGTCTTTAACTCCTCTGGTTCCTAGAATCCTTTCTACCCATCTTCTGTAGAGTTCTCCTGCCTTTGCCTATATTTCATTGTGGGTTTCTTCATTTATTCATGTCAATTGTCTCTCTCATGATAATAAGGGTAGGCATGTATTTATGAATATAGCAGAATATTATAAGGATTTATTTCACTTCTTCTCCTCCTCCTCCCTCTCTTCCTCCTCCTTTTCCTCCTTCTCCTCCTCCTCCTCCTCCTCCTCCTCCTCCTCCTCCTCCTCCTCCTTCATTGTCAGTTGTAGTTGATTCTATCCTAGATCTCTGAGCTGTTCAACCTCTGGTTCCTGGCTGTCTAGGCAATGTCTGGCATGGGCTCCCTCTTGTAGCATGGACCTCAAGTTAGACCAGTCATTGGTTGACTACTCACATATTGTAGGTCAAAGGCTTTGTGACTGGTTGTTATCTGGGCCACAATCACTGTGATTTCAGTCTTGCCTGGCTTCTGCTCTGTATCCCCATACTAGGAGACTTCAGTAGGATCACTCTTATAGATTAAAGGAAGTTTCCACTGTACTAGGGTTCTATATCGACACCCCTCTACCACTACCATCACCAATTTCTGCTCAATTCCAGTTGTCTCTCTCATGCCTCTATATACCTGGACCTTTTTGTTCTAATCCCCATTCACCTACAGTTAATCTGTAAAATCGCTTCTTTTTTTTTTACATTTTAATATTTACTGTTTATTTATTTTTTTATTTTTTTATTTTCATATTTTATTTACATTTCAAATGTTTCCCCCTTTCCAGATCTCCCCTTTGGAACCTCCCCATTCCCTCCGCCCTCCCCCTGCCTTTATGGGGATATTCTCCAACCCACCTCTCCACCCCACCCCCCACCCACTCTCGTCTTCCCTCCTTGACATTCTCCTATACTGGGGGATATAACACCCACAGGCCCAAGGGCCTCTCCTCCCCCTGACGGGTAACAAGAACCTCCTCTGCAGTCTTTGTGGCCAGCACTATGGGTCCCTCCATGTGTATTCTTTAGTTGGTGGATCAGTCTCCAGAAGTATGGGGGGTCAGGCCAGTTGCCAGTGTTGCTACCACCCTGGGGCTGCAAACTCGCTCAGCTCCTTCAGTTCTTTCTCGAAGGCCTCCATCTGGGACCTCGTACTCAGTACTACTGTTCCTGTGAAGTGACTCTTGTGTATTTCAAACTTTTAAGCTAATAACCACTTAACAGTGAGTACATACCATGTTCATTCTTTTGTGACTGCGTTACCTGGCTCAGAATGATGTTTTCAAGATCCATCCATTTGTTTATGAATTTAATTAAGTCATTGTTTTTAATAGGTGAGTAGTATTCCATTGTGTAAATGTACCACATTTTCTGTATCCATTCCTCTGTGGAGGGACATCTGGGTTGTTTCCAGCTTCTGGCTATTATAAATATGGCTACTATGAACATAGTGGAACATGTGTTTTTATTACATGTTGGCGCATCTTCTGGGTATATGCCCAGGAGTGGAATAGCTGGGTCCTCAGGTAGTATTATGTCCAATTTTGTGAGGGTCCACCAAACTGATTTCCAGAGAGGTTGTATCAGCTTGCATTCCCACCAGCGATGGAGGAGTGTTCTTCTTTCTCCACATCCTCACCAACATCTGCTGTCACCTGAGTTTTTGATCTTAGCCATTCTGACTGGTGTGAGGTGGAATCTCAGGGTTGTTTTGATTTGCAAAACATGATTTCCCTGATGACTAAGGATGTTGAACATTTCTTTTGGTGCTTCTCGGCCATTCGAGATTCCTCAGTTGAGAATTCTCTGTTTAGCTCACTTCCCCATTTTTTTTGATAGGGTTATTTGTATCTCTGGAGTCTAGTTTCTTGAGTTCTTTGTATACATTGGATATTAGCCCTCTATCAGATGTAGGATTGGTAAAGATCTTTTCCCAATCTGTAGGTTGCCGTTTTGCCCTAATTACTGTGTCCTTTGCCTTACAGAAGCTTTGTAATTTTATGAGGTCCCATCTGTCAATTCTTGACCTTAGAGCACAAGCCATTGGTGTTCTGTTCAAGAACATTTCCCCTGTGCCCAACTGTTCGAGACTCTTCCCTACTTTCTCTTCTATTAGATTCAGTGTATCTGGTTTTATGTGAAGGTCCATGATCCACTTGGACTTGAGCTTTGTGCAGGGAGATAGGAATGGATCAATTTGCAATCTTCTACATGTAGACCACCAGTTGATCCAGCACCATTTGTTGATGAGGCTGTCTTTTTTCCACTGTATGGTTTTAGCTCCTTTGTCGAAGATAAAGTGATCGTATGTGTGTGGATTCATTTCTGGGTCTTTGATTCTATTCCATTGATCAACCTGCCTGTCAATATACCAATACCATGCAGTTTTTATCACTACTGATCTGTAGTACAGCTTGAGGTCAGGGAGGCTGATTCCCCCAGAAGAAAGACATTTTATTGTTGAGGATAGTTTTTGCTATCCTGGGTTTTTTGTTATTCCATATGAATTTGAGAATTGCTCTTTCTAGGTCTGCAAAGAATTGAGTTGGGATTTTGATGGGGATGGCATTGAATCAGTATATTGCTTTCAGCAGGAAGGCCATTTTAACTATGTTAATCCTGTCGATCCATGAGCATGGGAGATATTTCTATCTTCTGAGGTCTTCTTTGATTTCTCTCTTCAGAGACTTGAAGTTCTTGTCATACAGATCTTTCACTTGTTTGGTTAGAGTCACATCAGGATATTTTATATTGCTTGTGACTATTGTGAAGGGTGTCATTTCCCTAATGTCTTTCTCAGCCTGTTTATCCTTCGAGTATAGGAAGACTACTGATTTGCTTGAGTTAATTTTGTATCCAGCCACTTTGCTGAAGTTGTTTATCAGCTGCAGCAGAACTCTGTTGGAGTTTTTCAGGTCACTTAAGTATACCATCATATCATCTGCAAATAGTGATATTTTGATTTCTTCCTTTCCAATTTGTATCCCTTTGAATTCCTTTTGTTGCCTGATAGCTCTAGCTAGAACTTCAAGTACTATGTTGAATAGATAGGGAGAGAGAGGGCAGCCTTGTCTAGTTCCTGATTTTGGTGGGATTGCTTCCAGTTTCTCTCCATTTAGTTTGATGTTGGCCACTGGTTTGCTGTATATTGCTTTTACTAAGTTTAGGTATGCTCCTTGAATTCCTGATCTTTCCAAGACTTTTATCATGAAGGGATGTTGAATTTTGTCAAATGCTTTTTCAGCATCTAACGAAATGACCATGTGGTTTTTTTCTTTGAGTTTGTTTATGTAGTGAATTACATTGATGGATTTCCGGATATTGAACCATCCCTGCATCCCTGGGATGAAGCCTACTTGATCATGGTGAATGATCGTTGTGATGTGTTCTTTGATTCGGTTTGCAAGAATTTTATTGAGTATTTTTGCATCGATATTCATAAGGGAAATTGGTCTGAAGTTTTCTTTTATTGTTGGGTCTTTGTGGGGCTTTGGTATCAGTGTAACTGTGGCCACCTAGAATGAATTGGGTAGTTTTCCTTTTGTTTCTATTTTATGGAATAGCTTGAAGAGTATTGGTATTAGGTCTTCTTTGAAGGTCTGACAGAATTCTGAACTGAACCCATCTGGACCTGGGCTTTTTTTGGTTGGGAGACTTCTAATGACTGCTTCTATTTCTTTAGGAGTTATGGGACTGTTTAGATGGTTTATCTGATCCTGATTTAATTTTGGTAATTGGTATCTGTCTAGAAACTTGTCCATTTCCTCCAGATTTTCCAATTTTGTTGCATATAGGTTTTTGTAGTAGGATATGATGATTTTTTAAATTTCCTCAGAGTCTGTTGTTATATCTCCATTTTCATTTCTAATTTTGTTAATTTGGATACTGACTCTGTGCCCTCTGGTTAATCTGGCTAAGGGTTTATCTATCTTGCTGATTTTCTCAAAGAACGAACTCTTCGTTTTGTTGATTCTTTGTATAGTTCTTTTAGTTTCCACTTGGTTGATTTCAGCCATTAATTTTATTATTTCTTGGCTTCTACTCCTCTTGAGTGTATTAGCTTCTTTTTGTTCTACAACTTTCAGATGTGCTGTTAAGCTGTTAGTGTATGCTCTCTCCAGTTTCTTTTTGGAGGCATTCAGAGCTATGTGTTTTCCTCTTAACACTGCTTTCATTGTGTCCCATAGGTTTGGGTAAGTTGTACTTTCATTTTCATTGAATTCTAGGAAGTCTTTAATTTCCTTCTTTATTGCTTCCTTGACCAACTTATCATTAAGCAGTGCATTGTTCAGCTTCCATGTGTTTGTGGGCTTTCTGTTGTTGTTGTTGCCATTGAAGACCAACTTTAATCCTTAGTGATCTGATAGGAGGCATGGGATTATTTCTATCTTCTTATATCTGTTGAGGTTTGTTTTGTGACCAAGTATATGATCAATTTTGGAGAAGGTCCCATGAGGTGCTGAGAAGAAGGTATATTCTTTTGATGCAGGATGAAATGTTCTATAGATATCTATTAAACCCATTTGGTTCGTAGCATCTGTTAGTTTCACTGTGTTTCTGTTTAGTTTATGTTTCCAAGATCTGTCCATTGTTGATAGTGGGGTGTGGAAGTCTCCCACTATTATTGTGTGAGGTGCAATGTGTGCTTTGAGCTTTAGTAAAGTTTTTTTTATGAAAGTGGGAGCTCTTGCATTTAGGGCATAGATGTTTAGAATTGAGAGTTCTTGGTAGATTTTTCCTTTGATAAGTAAGAAGTGTCCTTCCTCATCGTTTTTGATGAATTTTAGTTGAAAGTCAAATTTATCTGATATTAGAATGGCTACTCCAGCCTGTTTCTTGGGACCATTTGCTTGGAAAATTGTTTTCCAGCCCTTTACTCTGAGGTAGTGTTTGTCTTTAATACGGAGGTGCATTTTCTGGATGCAGCAAAATGCTGGGTCCTGTTCATGGATCTAGTCTGTCAGTCTATGTCCTTTTATTGGAGAGTTGAGACCATTGATGTTAAGAGGTATTAAAGAATAGTGATTGTTAATTCCTGTTATTTTTGATGTTGTTTATATTGTTTGTGTGGCTATCTTCTTTTGAGTTTGTTGAAAGATTACTTTCTTTCTTTTTTTGAGTGTAGTTTCCCTCTTTGCATTGGCATTTCCCATGTATTATTCTTTGTAGGGCTGGGTTTCTGGAAACATACTGTGCAAATTTGGATTTGTCATAGAATATTTTGGTTTCACCCTCTATGATTATTGAGAGTTTTGCTGGGTATAGCAGCCTGGGCTGGCATTTGTGTTCTTTTAGAGTCTGTATGAGCTCTGCCCAGGATCTTCTAGCCTTCATAGTCTCTGGTGAGAAGTCTGGTGTAATTCTGATAGGTCTGCCTTTATATATAACTTGCCCATTTTCCCTTACTTCTTTTAATATTCTTTCCTTGTTTTTTGTATTTGGTGTTTTGACTATAATGTGACAGGAGGAATTTCTTTTCTGGTCCAATCTACTTGGAGTTCTGTAGGCTTCTTGTATATTTATGTTCATCTCTTTCTTTAGGTTAGGGACGTTTTGTTTTATAATTTTGTTGAAGATATTTACTGGTCCTTTAAGTTGGGAGTCTTCACTCTCTTCTATACGTATTATCCTCAGGTTCTATCTTCTCATTTCATCCTGGATATCTTGGATGTTTTGGTTTAGGAGCCTTCTGCATTTTGTGTTTTCTTTGGCTGTTGTGTCCGTGTTTTCTATGGTATCTTCCGCACCTGCGATTCTGTCTTCCATGTCTTGTATTCTGTTGGTGATGCTTGCATCCATGACTCCTGATTTCTTTCCTATGATCTCTAATTCAGGGTTGTCTCCCTTTGTGATTTCTTTATTGTTTCTATTTCTGTTTTTAATTCCTGAATGGTTTTGTTCATTTTATTGATTGTGTTTTCCTGTAATTCTTCAAGGAATTTTTTTGTGTCCTCTTTAAGGGCTTCCAGTTGTTTACCTGTGTTCTCTTGTATTTCTTTAAGTGAGTTAGTTATTTCCTTTTTAAAATCTTCTATCATCCTCTTGATAAGTGATTTTAAGTCTGAGTCTTCCTTTTCTCATGTGTTGGGATATCCAGGGCTGGCTGGGCTGTGCTGGGAGAGCTGGGTTCAGCTGAAGCCAAGTAGTCTTGGTTTCTGTTCCTTGTGTTCTTGCCCTTGCCTTTTGCCATCTGGTTATCTCTGTAGTTAGCTGGTCTTTCTCTCTCTGACTGTGGCTTGTCTTTCCTTCAAGCTCAGATGTCAATATTCCTGGGAGACCAGTTCTCTCTTCCAGCAGTTCTTCAGACCCTGAATCTGGAGTCCTCCTGTTGCTGGCTCCTCAGCACAAGTGGGCAGGTAGCTTTCTCTCTGAGCTACTTGTATATGGAGAGGCCTGTTGGCCCAGGCGGGGTTTCTGGCCGTAAGTGGAAGCATGCAGGCTCTTACCTCCAGACTTTTCCTCAGACCCTGCCTCTGGAGCCTGAGTTCTGTAAAATCTTTTCTATTTTCTCTTCCCCCTTCTAGCTTTTTAAAAAATATACAATATATAGCTGTTGTCTGTACTTACCTAACTGTGAGATAGAAAGCTGAAATTTATCTATCCCATCTAAGTAAACATGCTGCCAAATGATATATATATATATATATATATATATATATATATATATATATATTTCAGTGAAAACAAATGCATGTATTGTTCAGTTAAATAAATATGTAAAATACATATATGTGGGTATATACATATGTGTGTATATATGTTCTTATGCTTCACTATAGATGAAACTGACTGTAGATACTATAAAATATACTTTTACATCAGGGAATCAGAAACTAATACTAATTTCTATAAATGCATGCATACATAGTTGATTTTCAGTTCTAAGCTACATACAGAGGTGAATTTGACAAGCTCCAATCATTCTAAAATTCAAGTTTCAACTGAGAGTATAAAAATTAAGATAAAAAAATTAAGATTGATATTAAAGTTAGGACTAAGATTAATGTTAAACTGTTATAGTATTGAGCAAGTACAGAAGTTTTAGGATTACATACGCTGTTTTCTTGAAAGATAGTATTTCATTCTTTAGCAATTTTCAAAAATGTTAATTTTGAAGTAAGTTTTTCCTCTGAGCAATCTTCAAGGAAAGTTACACAACAAAACATAATATTTTGATGATACATTCAAATATATCTTGACAACAGCTGTCAGAAAGCCTGGACAGCTATTAGAGTTTATTGTATTCATTTAAAACTTTCTGTAGCAGTGGGTCAGGTTCTGAGTTAGGACCTTCATGTACAACACCCTTAAAGAAGCTCCAGTTGATAACCACTGATTCAGAACTCCAAGGCCTCACTGTTGGTTTTTTTCCTAAATAAGGCATTAAAACAAATTTATCCTACTTCTGATTTTCTTTTTTTTTAATTTTTTATTGGTTATTTTGTTTATTTACACTTCAAATGTCATCCCCCTTCCAAGTTTCCTCTCTGAAACCCCCCATCCCATCCCTTTCCTTCCTGCCTCAACAAGTAGGACTGAGGCACTATGATCTTCCTTCTTCTTGAACTTCATTTGGTCTGTAAGTTGGATCATGGGCATTCTGAGATTTTTCCTAATATTGACTTATCAGTTTTTGACATACATAATATTGACATACCGTGTTTGTTCTTTTGTGACTCTATTACCTCACTCAGAATTATATTTTCTAGTTCCATCCATTTGCCTGCGAGTTTCATGAAGTCATTGTTTTTAATGGCTGAGTAGACTCCATTGTGTAAATGTACCACATTTTCTGTATCCATTCATCTGTTGAGGGACATCTGGGTTGTTTCCAGCTTCTGGCTATTATAAATAAGGCTGCTATGAACATAGTGGAGCATGTGTCCTTTTTTATGCTGGAGAATCTTTTGGGTATATGTCCAGGAGTGTTATAGCTGGGTCCACAGGTAATACTATGTCCAGTTTTCTGAGGAACGGCCAGAGTGATTTCAAGAGTGGTTGTACCAGCTTACAATCCCACTAGAAATGGAGGAGTGTTCCTCTTTCTTCACATCCTTGCCTGAATCTGCTGTAACCTGAGTTTTATCTTAGCCAATCTGGATGGTGTGAGGTAGAATCTCAGGGTTGTTTTGATTTGAATTTCCTTGATGACTAAGGATGTTTAAGTGCTTCTCAGTTTTGCAAGATTCTTCATTTGAGAATTCTCAGCTTAGAATCCTCTGTATCCTATTTTTAATAGTCTCTGAAGTCTAATTTATTGAGGTCTTTGTATATTTTTGATATTAGCCCTCTATTGGATGTAGAGTTGGTAAAAGTCTTTTCCCAATCTGTAGCTTGTTGTTTGTCTTGTTGACAGTATTCTTTGCCTTACAGAAGCTTTTCAATTTTATGAGGTCCCATTTGTCGATTGTTGACCTTTGGGCACAAGCCATTGGTGTTTTCTTCAAGAAATTTTTACCTGTGCCCATGTGCTCGAGACTTTTCCCCACTTTCTTTTCTATTAGATTCAGTATACCTGGTTTTATGTGGACTATGCCTGATTTTTCAAAAGGGAAAGTTCATCTTAGCATCTCAGTTTATACTAATGAAGAACTAGTTATTGTTGTCAAATCCACAAAGTTAATGCTTTTGTGAACATATGGGTGTTTTCTGAACAGACCTATGTTATGTCTAAGTACTTCCTCTACCATTCACAATTTGAAACTGTGGCTGTAAATATACACTGGCAGAACACACATAGGAGAGAAAAGAAGAGATATGGGGGAATTCATGAGCACATTTCCTCATATCCAAGTTATTTACTTTCTTTACCTAGCCTCTCATCCAGTGACCACAAAGTGCTTTGTACTTACGCTTACATACTTCTTAAAAACAATGAAATTATTTTATTGATTTTATATAGACAAGTGTGGGTTTTTTTTTCTGTGTGTGTGTGTGTGTGTGTGTGTGTGTGTGTTTGTGTGTGTAGATCCCAGAAGCTTCAGATACCCCTGGAGTTGAAGTTATAAGGTGTTGCTGTGAACAATCTGACTTAGGTTTTGGGGAAAAAATTTGATCCCATGCAATAGCAGTATGAGTTGTTAATCACCAAGTTAACTTTCCAGCTCTTCATTCTGTGCTTTTTAATTCAACCAATTTGTTATAAAAAGATAGTAACTGGTTGGAAATCAGACTAATTACATTTTATTTTTCTAAAATTGTATTAATAAAATTATACATGAGGTACATAGTACTAGCTACAAAATTTGAAATACATGTTTTGATTAGACTGTTCCTCGAGCTCCAAGCATCAGGTTTTAACATGTGCTTTGCAATGGGTAGCTCTATTTGAAAACAATATTTGGCACTATTTTGAGTACAAAGCAAAGGTAGGCAGACTCTGTACTTTGTAATACACTTATCACATCACCAGTAGTCCTGCACAACCTATGAGTCACAGACTAACAAGATCTTATCCCTAAGAGTAAAAACAATAACTCTACAAATGTACCAAAGTACTCTAGGATTGTGTGAACAGTTGGTTATACGAAACTATAACAGAAAATTTAAGTATAATGTCTTCTTTAATATGGTAGATGACAACACTGTTCCTCGAATCTCGTAAAGATGACTCCACTTAATATTGCAATGCCATTGGCTCCATGCACCTGACCACCCTGTGTGTTGCATCTTAAGGGAGAATAGGAGAAAACTTCCAACTGGCCCTGGGACTTAATATATCTCTGTCCATACTGCTGACACAATCCTCTCTTTCTTGCCACTTATCCATTTATTCAAACATCTCCTCACTTACTGCCCTATCTGGATACTCTTGCGGAAAATATTTAAAAAGAGAGTCCGGCATGTTACTGGCCTACACCGGGCACCAGAGGACCACATGGCTACAGCCTGATCTCTCCACCCAACTCCCTAAGTACCTTCTTGCGAGCCGCTACAACTCCAGCCCCATGCTTCAAAACTCCCAAGGCCTTTGTGGTGCACGTCAGGCAAACCCACACTTTGCCATTGTACCTTTCTCTCTGGAACCAAGTTGAGTCACTGAGAGAACAAAAACACCACACAAAATTAGTTCAGAAACAATGGTAACTCAATCTTTGGGCACAACAACTAGAATCCTAATCTTGTAAGCCATATTAAATCTAATTCCTCTGATGGCAAATCCTGGAGGATCTGCCATAAAACCAGGAGACACTAGCAGCTACATCTTGCCCTTTTGCTATCCTTGATCAAAAGTCCCTGTCTCGCTCCTGCTTCATCTCTTCCTCCATCCAACCATGAACTCCCACCTACTTTCCAAGTGATTGGTCTATTTATTCATTCAGGGAGGTTCATGAGAAGTCATCTAAATACTTCATTCCAGACAGTCCCTCCAGGGAGAGTGGAATTAACCTCAAAATACAGGCAGCACAGAGCCATACACAACAGGACACACTCCTGTACCTTGCCTCATTGGCATTATGGTCTCACAGGTTACCTCTAGAGCTTAGCTCAAAATCATTTCTGTGGCTTGGCCTAACATCCCTCTTTCCTGCAACTCTAATGTCATTTCTATTATTGCTATTTAACATCCAAGAAGACTGCACTGAATGGTCTCAGCTCCTTGCTTCAGCTATGCCTCTAGCAAGACCCATTAAGACTCCTTAAACTCTGCTGCTGCCTTTTTTTTAAACCACTTTTCTATCCAGTTATATATATATATATATATATATATATATATTCATATGTATATATAAATAACATATATACATATGTACATATGTTATATATACATATAAGTTACATATAAGTATGATGTGTATTCTATGATCTTTGAGTAAATTTTACTAAGAGTCGTTGTCTCTCTATATACCAAGGGAAACTGAGATGGCTTGGCAAATCACAGCCACAAAATCAATAGAGCTTGTGAATTTATTTATACACAGTGAGTTCTGATATTGTGGAGACACAGAGGTGTGTCCATCAATATGACAGTTACAACATCAAGAAACATGATCATATGTAATTCCTAATTCTCACTTCATAGAGACTCTACATTGTTGTCTTTCTTAATATTAAAATGCCCTGAAGTGTAGCTTTCTATAAGCAAAACATTATTGATGAAGATTATAAGTAAAATGAGGCCTTGACACCCCAGAATTTGCCAATGTCCACTTTTATAGTGAGTGGCAAATAATGTACAGTTCCATGTTCCTGGTGGTCTATGGGCCTGTAGGTTTCTTTCCTTCTACTGGTGGGAGGAGACAATAAATCTGCACGGTTTTCCCAGAATTTCAAACTTTTATAACTCTTTTATGTCTTGTGAAGGAAATTCCATTTGGCAGAGGTTTGGTACCTGGCTATCCAATTAACATATTCTTCATTCTTTGTACCTCACACTATGCTAGATAAAAAGTGATCTATTTGATGACATCTTCCAAAAGATGAACCTGAGGAAGACTTAAAATAAGTAACTGCAGAATGCAGTCTGATGTTAAGTTCTTGTAATTATAAGTGTGGAAATATTCTTTGGAAGCAACTTAAATGCCAAAGAAGTTTTAACTTGATATTATATTTTAACATAGATTGATGTTAATCTTTACCTACTTGAGGACTTTTAAGATCAAACATAATACTAGGAACAATAGGACTATATTAATATCTCCCATGAGTGAAATTTAAAATAAAATATTGAGGCTCAATATTAGTTGTAGACTTTTAAAAGTGGAGTTTAGCTAAAACTTTTATTTCACTTTATTGTTTTCTGAAGTTGTCAACCAAAACTATTGGAGTTCTTAAAGTTTTTATTAAAGGGAATCTTTTAGTAATACAAAACTCCTGACAGGCTTATCTCTGAAATTTTATGGACTGACTCTCTAGGAAAGGTTATCTACCCACACTCAATATACTATCAGGAGGATAATAAAATGAATTTATGGTATGCTTTGGTGCACTTTGGCTTGCTATATTTGTTCTCATTTCTGTTTATTTTGAAATCTGTTCTTAAATCTAAGGCCTATACTTTAATGAAAAACAAAACAAAAACTGAGTTTGTTGTGTCTGTTAGAAGTTTGTTAGCCCTGTTCATGAAGAATATTTCACATTGCAAAAAAATAAATCATGCTTGTGTTTATTTGGCTCAAGCGGATTTTAAACCTGGCATCTTGTGGTTCTTATGAACAGTTGAGTCCTGTGCATGAGGCTTTGGTCTAGTCTGCTTTCAAATTAAAATGGTATGAAAGTGGTATACTATGCCTACTGTCCTTTGTCTCTGCGAATTTCTGTGCACCAGGAAAATACCTCACTGGGTTTTGTTTTCCTAATACTTCTTGGCTTCTCACCAGCAGGTTTTTACAGTCTGTTGTTCACCTCTCAGATTAGAAGAATGCTGGCATCTTTTAACAGTTTCCTAGGATTCAAACACTCTTTAATTAACAGAAAATTAATGGTTTGGAATATTTTCAAAATATGGGAGACAGAATACCAAGGCTATGCTTGGGTGTTCCATGAAACCAGTTCCATGGAACTGGGTGTTCCATGAAACCAGCTGCCTGCCCACTGGTGTGCAGAGGGGGATCTGTGTTGCTGTAATATTCTCATTGCCTGCTCATTGGTGCTGATCTAAATTCTTCCCACTCATGACTGGGATGGAGAGAGTCAGTTGTTGAATTGTCAGAGCTCCAGGGTGCTGAACACTTCAGTGCTGTTGGGCTTCTAGTTCTGGGTTTGCTGGCTTTTTAAATCTTCTTAATGCCATGATGTTGAGGTACCATTAGTGGTTTAGTTTCTTTTCTGTGCCAGATTCATGTCATTATTCTGTCATAGTTTTCAGTTGGTGAAAAGAGCAGTTTGCAAAATAGCCCTTAGAGTTGCAGCATGTTCTGAGCAGGTTAGTTTTCAGAAAGGAATGGGAAGGCAATTAAAGAGTTTAGCAGGTTTCCCTTGGAATCCAGAGAACTTGGTTAGAGATGAATGGCTGATTGTTCCAGGAAAAACAAAAGCAAGTGATGGAGTGTGAAACAGTGAGTGATTCTTACATAATCATATAATTATAATTCTAGGGAAAGGAGCTGCTCACTTACCTCTGGCTGTCCAACTGGACAAATTCTGGCTGATGTGAGGAGATTCTGTGTCTTGTTTTTTGATTTTTTAAAAATTTATTTATTAATTAATTAATTTATTTATTTAGTGAAGCAAAAAGTTGTTATTCCCCTGAAAGATCATGATGTTTTCTATTTTGTGCCTGGTGTTTCTGAGCATTCCCTTTGCTTTTATCTTTACAGGTGGCACATGCCAGAGTCCTGCTCTCCCAGCCTTGATCCGTCCACCAGCTCCTCCTTTGCAGTCATCATTGGATATTAAGCCTTTTCTTCCCTTTCCTTTTGACACTGCAGCAGCAGTCAACCTATTTCCCAATTTTAATGCGGTGAGTGTCAGATCCAAAATTTCACCTGTCTCTGATGAATGATATAGCATAAAGGATTAGGGGGTGGTGTGGGAGAATCAGTTATTGCTTCTGTCTTGAAGGATTGCTTATACCACATTTCTGTGTGCCACAGTGAAGTTGGTTGTCCATCTAGAATAATAATGCCCCAGGATCCAGGCTCCTGGTGTGGAAAACAATGAAAGTGTATTCATTGGCTGCTTACCAGTTGATGTCATCTGTGAAAGTCTTTTTTGTAAGGCAGGACAGCATTTTTTGGAACTTCTGAAATTGAAATTATGAAGTGTAAAAGTTGAAGTTGAATACGGCTTTCTTACATATGAGTCATTCAAAATGCTTCAAATATATAATCCTTTCCTATTGCAATAAATAGGACTATGAAAGTAGTCAGGACTGAAGATGGTGCTCTCAAATCACTCATTTTCCATTTCTTTCTAACTAGTGTTTAATGAAGTGCTTGTGTGTGTGTGTATGTGTGTGTGTGTGTGTATAGAAGCTGGAATGTTATAATACAGAGATCACTGCTATAGAGGTGTCAGCAGTGCCTCGTATTTGACCTATTACCTTCCCCAGATGCTAATCCCTTAGTGTGTAGCAGCTTTAATGTTGATATGTACAGTAGGATTAGTTTGTATACTGTAAGATTATACCATTTCTAGAGCCTTCACTCAACTGCTAATATTGAAAACCCATCTTCCTCTAAAATCAGAGACCTGTTTCCTTCTAAGCCCAGGGATCCCTACCTCTGAAGTATATAAAACCAAGGAATTTCCTTTGTTCTCGGTGTTGCTGTTGGATCTCCTAGCCAGGTTCCCTAACCATGAGTGGTAAATATTTTTCATCTGAAAGAACACAATAAATATCAGTCTGATAAATCCAAAAGTGTGATGAACTTAATTTATGGAGCTCTTTCTTTGGTCGAAACCCACTAGGACTGGGGTATTTACCTGACCCCACCTGCCACATCTTTTATTCCCAGTTACAGCTGAGTCAGGTCAAATGATTCCTAAATTTCTTTGTTTTTTGTTTTTTGTTTTGTTTTGTTTTGTTTTGTTTTGTTTTTACTGTGCCAAAAGCCTTCTCAGTACAAGGTCAATTATTTTCTTGTATCTATTTTCATAGAAAACCTGTAAGTTAGCATTCATGATAGTTATCATAATTGTTTTGTGTGTTCTTGTATGCCATGAAATATTTTTATGATCAAAATTGAATTGAACTTGTAATGGTTGGAAACCAATGAGTGACTTTTTCCTGATTATCACTTTCTTCAGCTTCTAGCAGTTTCTACAGTACAGAGCAGAGCTTATCAGTGACAGGATGTATCAACAGAACCAAAGAAAGGAAGATTAAGATGAGAGGTCAACTAGTGCCTAGAAAGCTCAATAATACTGTTTTCTCTTTACAACAACTTACCCAGAGATAAACTTAAGAAAAAGTTTAGTAACTGGCACACAATTGAGCTATTCAAGAGAATAATGAAGATCCAAGAGTACTTATTTTCTTAATAATGTTTTATCACAGGGACTTTTGGCCAGATATATGTGAATGCTAATAATATGAGGAGACTAAGGCGTATCCAAAGAGCACTGTGTATTTAGTTGGGGAAGTGGAATTTTTCATATCAATCTTATTTTGAGATGGATAGTGTAAGCCAGACATGGTATTGTATGCTTGTAATCTCAGCTCTCAGAATGCTGAGACAGTAATATCTTGAGTTCAAGGTCAGCCTGGTCTCCTACTGAGAGATATTTTATGAAAAGGGGGTCAGATATTACACTAGAAGACAGTTAATATAGAGATAAGACTAAGAGTCATGGTTGATAAGAGTGTGTGGCCTTAAGAGATTAACTTTATCACTGCTTTAAGACTCAGGAAAACTGTTGAAAAGGGGACATAGAGAATAAATGAGCTAGAAGATGCATAGGTATATTACAAAATATGTCTTCTGAGTATGACATGGTGATGCATTTGTGAAGTGACAACATTTAAGGATGGAGAGCTGCATAAGACCTGCACAGGACAGGGGCCATTAGTGCTCCATCATAGACCAGGCCCCATCTCTCCCTGAGGAACTACTGGCAATTAATGGCTGCTGAGGAAGGTGTGTCATACAATATTCTTTTGTTACAGGGTAGAAAAACATCAGATTCCCTGTACAAGTTTCTTTCTCTTGGATCCCATGAATTGCTTCTTCTTAGTGGAATCTGTCTGCAAAATTTGTGGGTGAGAAAATCTCAGTTTACTGTGATGTGGGGTACAGTGCTGGATTGCCTACAGAAGGCCTCAATGGTACAAGCTATGTGGAGTCAGAGGACAAAACATGCCTGCAACTAGAGCTGAAAAGAAGAAAGCCCAGTACAGGCCTGGTATACCATACTGTAAAACTTAGAGTAACTAAACATTTATGTCTGTTCTCTGAAAGTCATGTACATTTTAAATTCTGATGGTTAAATCTGAGACTGGGTTTTGAAATCTTGTTCATAATGGGAACAATTATTAGAGCATACCATGACACTGTGTGAATTTTACTCTCGGGATCTGAATAAATGTCTACAAAACTCAGCCATTGGGGTTCATAAGAGAGCCCAGTGAAGAACTGCTTATAGGAGTATGGATGAATCAAAGATGATTGTATCACTAAATGTCTTACCCTAGTATAGAGATAATGTGCAACACTTGCATAAGTGGAGTGCCATGTATGACTGGAACACAGCTTGACAGGTCATAGTACTCTCTTCCCAGCTATCCTACACTGACATAACTTTGGTGAAATGATCTTTGTTCCAAGAATTTCTGAAATTTTAAGTTGTTTCCTTCCTGAGGCTTGCAAAGTACAACTAGTTTTTGAATCTTAATGAGTCTAACCTCAGAAAATATTTCAGTTAGGATGAAAATGAAACAAAACATATGTTGGTGATGAACATTTAAAATATGATTGTAAATCTGCCACTTTATGACATCTTCATGCAGGCTGATGGACCTTGGTTCCCATTCAATTCTCCATGGCTCTATATCTTATCGTGAGGAGTAAGGAAATGATAAAAACTGGTTGAATGTACTCAGTTGGCTATCTTTCTTATTCAATAGGTAAGGACTACTTTCCTTTTCCCAGGAGGACCTTAGAAGTCATCAAGGGGTTGGGGAAGGAAACAGTGAGGCAGGCTCTACTTCATTCTGGCTAACTATCCTTTAATGTGAACATATTAATTAGCATAAAATTATTTCAGAATGGAAGGGACAAGGTTGAGGAAGAAGTGAGATATAAGGAATAACTTCAAAAGGAAAAGATCAATTTACTGACAGTAGGGACTTTTCCAGTTTTTCATCTTCCTCTTTCTCATGTATATGAACTCCTGGAAACTCAAATATAGATTTATCATAATTATATTTATTTATGTGTGTGGGCATGCATGCATGTGTAGAGATCAGAAGATAACTCCTGGGAGCTGGTTCTCTCCCATGTGAGTTCCAGATTTCAAACTCAGGTTGTCAGGCTCAGCTGCAGGTACTTATCTTGCCAGTCCCAGATTAGAAATGCCAGTTGCAAGAAAGGTGGTGAGGGGAGGGGCTTGGGGAAGTGAGAAGAGAGGCAGGCTGTGGTAAAGAAGAGGAATTTCTATTATTTACATCAGTACTTTTCATGTTAATTGTGGGAAATCATATTAAAAGACACAGTCATAGTCATTAGTTGTAAGATGTTTAAAATTATAAATTTCATAGGTTTGTAGAACTGCAAGGAATTACCTTTCAGAACAGTGATATTAATAGAGCTCACAATTAGGAATAGAGTGATACTGAAGGTAAAGATCTCTTGGTGAATGCTGTCTCATCTCTGGAACAGAGAGAGAGAGAGAGAGAAAGAGAGAGAGAGAGAGAGAGAGAGAGAGAGAGAGAGAGAGAGGTATGAGTGGCTAGAGGACCTGTAACTTAACAGGGTAGAAGGGGTTAGAAGAGAGATATAAACACTGGACAGTCCTCATGTCTGTGGAGGGCTTATGCAATCATTCTGCAAGTGGTCACTGAAGACCTGCCATGTGATGGACCCTGAAGATTCATCTATGAACTCAGAGCTAAGAATTCAGCAGCATAACATACTTTCCAGTGTGAAAATACATGAATGAGTTTTTGTTTGCTTATTCAATAATGTCTCTGTTTTACAAACTTCATAGTTCTGTTGACTAATTCTCAGTATAGGAAAGTATGCCTACTAAAAGTAATTTTATTCCAAAGCATCTGTTATAAACACAGTTCTCCTGAATATAATGCAGTGTGAGGATAAGGAAATGGTAATACAGTTCTGACTGATTCACTTACTAGGCATTTGTTAGACACTGGCTATATGCCTGATCAATTTAAACATAGGGTTTACAACACTAGTAAGAAGTAAGAGAAGGAGGGGAGAGAAGGTGGAGAGGAAGAAAGGGAAGGGGATCAGGGGAGAAGCAGGAGAGGAAGGAGAGGGAAGGAAATAAAGAGGAAGAGAAGGATGAAGACTAGTAAGAAGAGGAGAAAGAGTTGGAGTAGGCATAGAAGGGGAGAGTGGGGAAGAAAAACACATCAGAAATGAGGGAGAAGACAAACCAAGTGCAGTTGGGCAGAAGGAGAAAGAAGAGAGGATAGAGAGATTAAGGCAGTGGGAGGAGAAAAATGTTGTTCTTATTTCAGAGTCCATATAGCTGACTAATTAGTACTTAAAATACAAGGAAAACAAAGAATCTATATATTAAATTTCCATTTTAGCCAGTAAACTGTAAGCAGGAGCTTCCTTTTGTAGTTCATGAGATTTGTTGAAAAGCACTGGGGAAAAGCGGCATCCTTAGTTTGCTTAAACTGTAGCTTGACACAACCACAATCTGAGAAATGACTATCAACTGAAGGAGCTCAACTCAGATTGGCTTGTGGGAATATTGCTGGGAATTAATCTTGATTGTTAATTGATATAGGATGGTCCAGTCAACTGTGGGCAGTACTATTTCCTGGGCAAGTGAACCTATGCAGTATAAGAAAGCTAGGTATGTATAATTCTGCAAGAAAGCTAGCAAGCACATTCCTTTCTAATTTCTGCTTTAAATTCCTGTTTGAGATCCTACCCTGACTTCCCTCAAGGGTAGATTGTAATGTGAAACTATAAGCCAGATAGGCTTTTCTTCCCCTAACATGTTTTGGGTCATAGCATCGTATTATAGCAGCAGAAAGGAAACTCAGGCAAGCAGGTAATTACCTGCTTGTAATTAATTGTAATTACCTGTACAAACAAGAAAAGAGACCACATGGTAAAAGTTTATTTGTGATTTCGGATCAGATGTGAGTTCCATTTTTACCTTTTTCTTCCTAATATAGAAAGTTATTTATTTTATGTTATTTTCTGATCTAAGATCAGCATTAAAATGAAGGATTCTGTATTTATATTGTTACATAATATTGTTTATTGGGGTAATTACAATACAGAACTTATGTTACAGCAAAGACTCAGCAAACAATTCATTAATGAAATGGCACAGGAAAATGATACATGTAGATAAATGTATAGAACAGAAAAGCCACAACAGTTAATTAAGGGAAGAGATAGCATCAATCTATGCCATGGAAAGCACAGTTAGTGAAAATATTCCAATAAAACAACACAAAATCTAAGCATTCACTGTGTTACATATTATATTCCTTTTACCTAGCCAGAGTTAGCATTTAAAAACTTATGATGAAACTAAACACTGTACTAAGCATCTCATAAATTCTAATTCACAGTTTTAGGTTGGCTCATGTATTAATTTATTTTTATTGTATAAGTACACAGACGGTGATGTAAAATCCTAGGAAGTACTTTATACAAAATATACTAAAATCAGTCATTTATAGTATCCATCTATTGTGTAACAGAACTCTGGAAAGAATTCCTGGTATCAAACAATTTAGGATATTAAGATAACAGATTAAATGAGCTTAAACTATAGAAAATATTGCACAACTGAAGTTGAAATGTGCACTTACAATATTGATTAAAGTACAGGGCTCAAAATGGGTCATTTCAAATTTACCCTTACATTTATACCAGCAAGAAACTACAATTCACTCTCCTTTTAAAACTGAAGCTATTAAAAACAATGACTTCATGAAATTCGTAGACAAATGGATGGATCTTGAAAATATCATCCTGAGCGAGGTAACACAGTCACAAAAGAATGAACATGGTATGTACTCACTGTTAAGAGGTTATTAGTCCAAAAGTTTGAAATACCCAAGAGTCACTTTGCAGCAACAGTAGTTCTGAGTGTGATGTCCCAAATGGAGGGCTTGGAGAAAGAATGGAAGGAGCTGAGGGAGTGTGCAGCCCCAGGGAGGTAGCAACAGTGGCAACTGGCCTGACCCCAGGATACTTCTGGAGACTGATCCACCAACTAAAGAATACACATGGAGAGACCCATGGTGCTGGCCACAAATGCAGCAGAGGAGGGTCTTGTTATCCATCAGGGTGAGGAGAGGCCCTTGGGCATGAGGGTGTTAGATCCCCCAGTATTGGAGAATGACAAGGAGGAAAGACAAGAGTGGGTGGGTGGGTGAGAGGGTGGGTTGGAGAATATCCCCATATTGGCAGGGGTAAGGCGGAGGGAATGGGGAGGTTCCAAAAGGGAGATCTGAAACATTTGAAATGTAAATAAAATATGAAAAAAAAAAGACAGTATGGAAATCTGGCAAGTTATGAGTAGAATAAATTGATATGTTTAGTGTGAAAAAAAAAAACAAAACAAAACTGAAGTGTGTGTTGATCATCCCTAGCTCAAAAATACAAAATTGGACATGTTCCAGAATCTGAAAGATTATAAACCTAAGAATGATATCAGACAGAAAATTGTGCATATGAGCCAATGAGATTCATACAGATAAATTGTTTAACAACATCTCCAGTCTATGTAAGTGATATGCATATTAAACAAAGATGATCCATCTTTCTGTTGGGTCTCATCCCTAAGTTATTTCACTATGTATATGCCAATATTCACCAATCTGACAATCTAAAAAGACCCTTAATCAGAAATCCCAAAACAATTTACATAGGAGATGCTCAGCCTTAATCACTGTACTGGCTGGGATATATTGTCTCTTTTTCTTTAATGTGTGTGCATGTGTGTGTGTGTTTGTATGTGTATTATTAGGCTGATGATGTGTGTCAATGTACTACTTGCCTAGCATGCATGAGAGTCTCTACACCATGAAAAAATTTAAACTGTAAATAAATGATGATTCTTGAAATATTGCTGTCTACTCTGACTATGATTTTTTGCTAGCTACAGTCATAGCAAAACATCCCTTTCTTCAGCCAATGCTAGGAGTGGTAGGAATGGAGGTCAACTATATATGTATAGGGTGAGTTCAAGGAAATAGTAATTAGATTTCATTTATACATTAAGAATTTCTCTGCTTTACTTTCACTGATGCTGCCACTAAAATAAGTAGGAAGCAAAGGTGAAATTATGGGTTGAAAAACAATCCTGTTTTCCTTAGTCACTGCTCACAGAAGGGAGGCATGTCTTTTGGTGAAAGATGCATTCATAATTATGGTATTGATGGCTAAGCTCCTTACCCTTTGGAGACAAATGAAGCAGATTACATTGTGTGAGTTAACTGTGACATATTTATATAGACGAGCCTATTCAGAAACATCTGCTTATGAGGTCTTTTTTCATCATGCCTCCTATGGAGAAAAATACCCAAGCATGTTTTCTAAGCCCTGCAGCTTCTTGTGAAAACAAATGTCTGTAAAAGTCAAGCAATTCACCATAATGATCCCAAAACACACAAAACATGTAGACTACACAGACTTGGATACAAAACTCTAAAGAAGTGCACCTCACATGAGTTTTTTTCTTCCTCATTGTTAATAGGTTTTTTGGCCTTTCTTTCTTTCTTTCTTTCTTTCTTTCTTTCTTTCTATCTTTCTTTCCTTCTTTCTTACTGTTTGAATAGCCAGTGCATTGTTATGATTCAGAGTGTAAAGAACCAGACACATTTCCTTATTGATTCTCCTTGATGCTCACTTCTTTCTTAAGTAATGATCAGAGTTTTAAACTGCTTTTCCATCAGTCCTTCCAGGGAAAATGATTAAAGGCTATTGCACAGTGTGTGTGTGTGTGTGTGTGTGTGTGTGTGTATGATTTTAGATACTGCTTTTATTATAAAGAGATGAAGCTTTGAAAAGAGTGTATCTTTTTCTGACAGTCTTAGTAAGATTATGAGAAAATAACAGAAACTCAATATGAAAAAAATGAAGCTCATAGCTCATTCAGGAGTTTCATAGCTTCCTAGCTGTACCTACTTCACACACATTTTCTTAAATGCAGACATATTCAAATGGAAAGAAAGTTTTAAAGATTAATTTATTTTGACCTTTTGTAATTTACTTTATGAAAAAACTATAATTATAAAACAACAAAACTAAAACAAAATTCTCTAAATGTCTTGTCCTCTGCTTTGTGTTGATAATGCCAACCATTAAACCCTAACATTATGAACTAAAGTATGCAGCTCAAAATTCACATGTTAAAGTAGTAGCCCCAACTGAATTATAGTGTGATGCTTGGAAATAGGATCCTTAATGATATAATTAATTAACATGAAGCTATAAAGGTAGGACCTAATGCATTATGCACCTAGAGACATTTGGAGGAACAGCCAAGTGAGATACACTGAGGGATGCCAAGAATTTTCGTTTCATGCCTTGTGAAGGAACCATATCCCTGCCTTCTCAATTCTTTCTTGCTTCCAGAACAGAGAATAATATATTTTTGTTGTTACTGTTTAAATGACCCTGGTTTTGGGTACAGTTTTACCAGCCCTAGCATGATAATGACTTTATGAGTTATCTAATCTTCCTACCTGTTCTTTTTTCCTTTTTTTTTTTTTTTTTTTTTGGTTTTTCGAGACAGAGTTTCCCTGTGTAGCCCTGGCTGTCCAGGAACTCTGTCTGTAGACCAGGCTGGCCTCGAACTCAAGAAATCCACCTGCATCTGCCTCCCCAGTGCTGGGATTAAAGGTGTGCGCCACCACTGCCCGGCCTTCCTACCTGTTCTTGCTGGAAGAACCTAACAATGTCCCTGGTACTTGGCCGTTGTGGATTTTATTTCACTAGATCCAGGACCAGTGAGTGGCCCCTTAGAAATTAGAGCTTCAGTCACTTTCACTATAAGGAAATTGTCTGTTTGGGACCATTTCACTCTTCACAAAATACTTCACACCAAGGAAGCAGCTAATACAGAATATACTGCCTTTTAAACAGAAAAATATTGTGTCATTCAAACTTAAGGAAACGTTTTGTACTTGCTACATTTAAATTTACTTTCTTAAGAGCATTGTAGGTCATAGGTGTTTTATGAATGATATAGGAGAGAAGATTGAACTCTTAGAGAGTCTGTGACTGCATCTTGACTATAGACTCAGCAATCCAAATCCAGAGCCTCTCTCTGTGTTACAGAACTAGAAGACCTCTTGTCTAAACAATGGCGACTTCTTTAACCAACTGTCAGAACTTTGGTATGCCATACAAGCTAAGTAATTAAAATCTTAGAACTTGGATTCTAAGAATGAGGACTATTTTCCAAGGAAACTGTGGCTGAGATTGGATGATAATGAATGGAAACCTCAGGGGCATTCATGGGCATGCTTTATGTCACCCACACAAGCATTTATACTGCATATGGGCTATCATTATCACAGAAGTACATACATGGCAATCAGTTTTTAAAATCCTATTCCAGTATCCACTTAGGCTTCTTAAGCAGATAGATGCATTCACATTAGAAGACATAATTAAGAAAGTGACAGAAAAAAAGAGAAATTATAAAACACACTGAACTAATATCTAAAGGATTTGAATTCTACAGTTGGAACTATCATTTACTCAATCTGTATGTCATCAACTAGGACACTAGAACATTGACCTTGTACTGGACTCTAAAGCTGAGAAAGAGCAAATGAGAACAGTAAATACCAAGGAAGGCTGGGGAAATAGATTTTCTAGTACTAAAATTATTATGAAGATTGTTAATGTAACATCTTCAAGTTGTGTTAATTTTTCATGTGTGAATGAGTCTGTCCTTTAAATGGTGAGAGTTACTGCATCCTACTCTGTAGCCAAAATTGGTGTGTGTTCCACTTTACAGCTGAATACAGATATTGACCTCCTCCATTATCATTTGAGGAAAGTTTTTACTGTATCCATCTCTCACAAACAAATTTGCAAAGTTATCACCTTTAGACAAAAACGTTGAAAATTTGTTGGCAGTAGCCACAGCTCCTCCTGTCTAAATGACAATAGGTTCTTCTATCTGCTGATAGAAATTTCACTTGTTTTTGTTTTTTGAAACAAGGTTTCTCTGTGTAACTTTGGGTTTCCTAGAACTCACTCTGTAGACTAGGCTGGCCTCAAGCTCATAGAGATATGGGCTATGATTGCCTGTGCCTCTTGATTGCTGGAATGTAGAAGTTTTCATAGAAAGCTAAGAATCATATTATTCTTTAGAAATGAATAAGTACTACTAGTTTCATTCTAAAAATTACTATTGTTTTTAATTTTTTGATATTATAATTGCATCATTTTCTCTTTCCCTTTTAGTCCTCCAAACCTTCCAATGTGCCTCTCCTTGATCTCTTTCAAATGTATTGCCATTTCTTAAATTAATTGTTGTAATGTACATGTATATACATATATATTTCAAAATACATGTTGTATGCATTCTTCATCTTACTATTTTTTGTAATTAATCATCATGCTATTTTATAAAATACTGTTTGCTCACAGGTAGGGATAGTCAGCAGACTGTTGTTGATCTATTATATGTGGTGACCAGTTACAATTCCACATATACATCAAAAGATTTTGAAGTAGGCCTTTAGGTAATTTGCACAATGTGGAAGAGAGCCACAAATTCATTCTGACTCATTCTCTCGCTGCACTCAATTTCCATTCTTCTGGAGAGTTGAGGCACTGGCTAATGTTTCTCCCTAAAGCCTATAAATCAAGGTACTCCAAAGTAAGATATTTGCATTTTGATTTTCACTGAGACATAACCTCTTTTCCCACATTTCATATCTAACATAGACAAGATTTAAAGTGGAAAAATTAATATTAGATTTTTTAAATGTTTTCTCTTCAATGCTTCAAAACTGAATCTCATGACCTTGTTAAGAATTTTGAAAGAACTAGCTTTTCCTAAAAATATTCTAAAGATTGTAAAGGCTTCAAAGACCTGATTTTGGTTTTGGTTTGTATTTCAGGAATTTTATAGTAGAAACTAGAAGAATGCTAATGCTTGTAGAGTAGCTTATAGGTATTTCTTCCTTTGCAATTATTGCATTTTATTTTTTGAGAACTTCATACATGAACATTGCATTTATGCTGATCCCCCTTACTCCTCATTCAAATTCTCCCATGGCCCCGATCATAATCTCTCTCTTTTTGTGCACACACACACACACACACACACACACACACCTAAGTTCATTTTGCATTGCTCATATGTTCATTTGTCCAGGACTGACAACTTGAAATTGGAAA
The DNA here is from genome assembly GCA_019843965.1 of Rhynchomys soricoides. Classification (NCBI taxonomy): domain Eukaryota; kingdom Metazoa; phylum Chordata; class Mammalia; order Rodentia; family Muridae; genus Rhynchomys; species Rhynchomys soricoides. The sequence continues at coordinate 373,809 of JADRCH010000872.1, read as the reverse complement.
ATGATTCAGGAGCTCTTCCTTACATGAGATTGATTCTTCTTCTATTAGCAGCTGTTGACTATCTGTAGCTTTAAAGAATCTCCTATAGGAACTTTTACAGGCATATAATTATTTTTATCAAAATACTCAGAGCTCTATAGAATATCTTTGCATAGTTTCTGCTCAAACATTTCTATGATTTTGCCAGTGTTTTATTTGATTTCTGCTGTGGTAAACACCAGGAACAAAAGAAACTTGGAGAATAAAGGGCTTATTTCAAGACCTCAAAGCAGGAAATTAGAGGAAGGTACTGAAGCAAAAACAATGCAGAAATTCTGCTTGCTGAATTGGTCTCTCTATGGCTTGCTTATCCTTGCTTTTTTTTATATAACCAGGACCACCTGTCCAGGAATGAGACATCTCACTTCTGTCATTAATCAAGAAAATATTCCTATAAACAAGCCTATAAGCCATCCAATGCAGACATTTTCACAGTATGGTTCCCTTTCCCAGTTGGTTCTAGAATATATTAAACTGGCAAAAACTAACCAGCACAGATACTTGCAGTACAATGGATTTGATTTCCTTTTGTTGAAACTTGGGATAAGATCGGAACACAGCTCCATACAGTATATTCTGCCTGCATGAAATGGACATATTCATATCACTGCTTTCTGTGTGTCATTGTGCTTTATGAAGAAACTATGATTGATTTCACACACACAAACACACACACACACAAACACTAATTTGAATGTGTTTATTTTTTAACATGTTCCAGAAATAGGTGTAATAATCGCTAAATTGTAATGCACATCTCTATTTGGTCTACTATTTGACCAGGTTTAAAATAATATCTAAATTGCAAAAAATCAGATATTTTAAACATTTTTAACTTTTTTTGAAACCTGCATATATGACTGCTACTGTGACCTCTATAGGTTGGCTCCTGGAAATCTGAGCAGAGGCAGTAAGGAAATTAAATGAAGGAAAGACACATATACAGGCAAGATAGGATCAGGTGGGTTCTGCTACCTCTAATGGACGGTATCTACAAATGTTGGCAATCTGGAACCTCAGCATGTTTATTATGTACAGTACAGAAATTTGCTAGTGTTGGTAGGGATTCTCTGTAGGTGAGCAGTCTTAGGCTGTAAACATCCAGAAGGAGGAAGCTGAAGTTGCTTGTCTTTACACAAATAAACAATTTTTTTTATAAGCACTCATACATGGCTCACCTCACCCCAACCTCCGTTTCAGGAAAGCCTTACCATTCCTTTCGAGCCTTAGCTGGGTAAGGCTTTTCCATTCCTAAGGATGAAGCACTGGAATCCTTGATATTTCCATGCCTATGTTAAAAGTGCATATTCACTCAGGACATTTCTAACTGATGGCTTCCTCAGCTTCTTCCAGAGTGCTGTATTTACATCAATTCATATATATATGTAAATGCATCTTGCTCTTGCTGAGTCCATTCAGTGTAGCTCATATGTATATGTAAGTAGAGTTGACCACCTGAGGTTGGATAATCCATAAAGGAGCTCTGTACAGACTAATTTTTTTTCTCTCACAAAACCCCTTAATTGCCTGGATCTCTATTTAGAGGTAAAGATGAGATATCTTCCTCATCCATATTTCAATGTCATCTTCTGTCATTGTTGAAGTCTTGTTTAGGTGATGTAGAGACAGAACAAATAGACAGAAGTGGAATAAGAAACAAAGTTTTACAGTATATAGCAACATGGCCTAGAAAGCCACATGAATTTCTTGCTTGAAGGGAAATGATTTTAAGGGGTAAAAGGAAGAAAATGGGACTGTAGAAAAGGAATAAAAAAAACCTTCAACATTCTATAATCTTTAAATTTTATTTTAAAGAAGAGTTATCTGAAAATTATGAAGAGATATCAATGCATATATATATATATGTATATATATATATATATATATATATATATATATATATACATTCATGGTTATCTGGTATGCTTTTGAATTTAAAAAACCTCTTCAATTTTATAAGCTGGAAATGTCTTTAGGAGAATAATTCAGAACTTATTTACCACCTACATTAAAGTATACTTAGGGCCTAGCTGATAAATACTTAGATGTGAGAGCTTCAGGAATATCTTTGTAGAATATGCTGCATATACACCACTCTGTTTATTTGAAAAAGGGTCATAGACCTGTATAGATACACACACAGTAGAAAGGTTAATTCTACTGATTCTCATGATGTGCTACTTGGAAGTGATTACATCACCAGGTAGAAAGCATCTTGACAATATTTAGCACTCTATCTTTGAAATAAAATTATGTTTGCTTATTAGTGATGTTATTATTTAAAAACTTGTGCATTCAAAGAAGATACATATGAATATGTATCTGCTTTGGACTAACTTCTGGTTCCATGGAGCCTGATTGACCATCTAGCTTGCCTGATTTTATCTTGTGGTAGCCATGGTATTTTAGAGTCTTCAGAATTAATTATCATCATTCAAAATGTACCCTTTTGTTATTCTTCAGAAATGGTCAACTTTATTTATACATCCTTAAATGAAGTTGATCCAAGCAGAAAATTTAAAATGTCAAGTTGATATTTAATTTTCTATGAAATGTGTTTATGTTTCAATGAACTATAATAGTTTTAGATAATTGAGATATGCAGGACATTTTTTAACTTTAGAAGCAAGGGTCATCATATTTATCATCTATCTATCCTAGAATTGATTGAGATTAAGAAGTTCAAGTCTGACTCAAATCTGTTTGCCTAGATTTGTCTATATGTTCAACCTCCTATATGAATACCACTGTTGTAAGTAGTTTAACAGTGAGTTTCAGAAATTCCCCCATCCCACTACTGGGGGAAAATCCTAGCATACTGTACACATGGACCAAACAGAGTAGTATGTTCAGTAATCACCAGTGTGTTGCATAGAATCTGAACAATATATTCATTTTTATCTGAATGAAAATGACCTGAGTCACAATGTAAATAAGATATTTTGTATCTGTAGCTTTCAATCACCTTTTTTCAAGGACTTTAAATTGTTACGATAATTTTTAAGAGCCTGAAAACATTGGTCTGGCAAAAATAAAAACTGAAAAGTTGAAGTTCCCCAGGTAAAATCAAAACTCTCTCATGGGGTTCAAATTCTTCAATGCCATTACACATGGTGTGACTAGTATAACTGTTACAGACACAGTTCTCAGGCACTTAGAATTTCCAAAATGAGGAGGAAAGTCCCAATGCCTTGTGTTGCACATACTCTTGAATTTCTAAGTCTATTTCCAACTGCACTGGAAAATGTTGGGCATCTGGTAGCTAGGTATGTAGAGTGAGAGTGTCCATGCTACATTCAGAGTTATCTGAAAGCATGAGGCACTTTTGTAACTAATCCTAAATTACATATCCTCCTTTGATGCTTGGGATCTTTGGGAAGGATTTTCCATACATATATATGAAATTATATATATATATATATATATATATATATATATATATATATATATTCCCTAATTACCTTTCCCTTAGCTTTAGTCTTGAAATTCTACTTCTCCTCGATACCTGCCTTATATTTTTTAGTTTATTTACTTATATGAGTACACTTTTGCTGTCATCAGACACACCAGAAGCAGAGATCAGATCCCATTACAGATGGTTGTGAGCCACCATGTGGTTGCTGGGAACTGAACTCAGGACCCCTGGAAGAGCAGTCAGTGCTCTTATCCTCAGAGCCATCTCTCCCGCCTTGGTACCTGCCTTATATCATTGAATTTTTCTACCAAATTCAATGTATTTGTAGGGTTACAGGCTGATTAGTATATATGTTAAATGACTCTACCCAGTATTGAATTCCACTTTGAATGAAAGAGGTCAGAGCTCTAAATATCTTATAGTTATTAGAACTTACTCTGAAGTAGTTTATTTTTCTTTTGTGTCCTCAAAATGACAGCTGATATCACTTATAATGAGATATGTTTTGACAACCAATATTAAGTAGACCAGAACATTTCCATTATATCATCTACTAAGCAGTTCCCCCCTTTTAACTTGCTATTGATTCTCTGTGAATTTCACATGATGCACCCCAATCCTACCAATCTTCCCGTCCATTCATATCCACCCTTTACCCTTGCAACCTGTACCTCCTCCCAAAAAAGCAATCTCATTTTGGAAGCTGTGGACCGTCACAGTGTGCCACACAGTGTACAAAGCAATTTGCCCAAACAGCTTTAATTACAAATGTCATTGCAGTGGGTCATTGGCCAGTAGGTTTGTGTTGTCTCATAAAGACCAATGCAAATCATATTCTGCTAATATCCAAATGGACTATATTCACAAGCTGCCTTGTCTTAACCACAAATAGTTGCATATTATCTATCAACACTTATAAATTTAAAGTAATGATTTTGCTTGCCTTCTATTCTGTGTAAGTCTGTTTCTTTCACTCACGGAATTAATTGGGGATAAAAGAATGTTTCTATTTCTGTGTAGTTTAAATAATTTTTAAAAGTGTACCACTTTTATGGCATGTCTTCATATGTTTAAGTTATAAATGTGTGATATCACATATACTGTTTTTATTTATATTCTCATTTCCTGTAGAAAGTGCATCCAAAGGTCAGTATGTTCTAAGTTCAGATTCTGTACTGCTAAGATACATGGAAAGATGATATGTGATGGAAAAACTGCTTATTAATTCATAAGACTAAAAAAATCAGACACACTTGGAACCAGTCTTTCATACATAGTTTAGATTTACCATTTACAATATACACAATGTTCAGAAAGGTCCCTTGTCATTATGCTTCTGTTTCCTTGTCTACAAATTAAATATAATGCTACTACATATCTCCTGGATTATTTATGGATTAGGTGAGATGCCATTATTTTATCTCTTCCTTGGAACATTTCAAGCTAACCTTATTGACACTGCCATTGCCTGGGTGGTCATGCAGGCAACAATGATGACTTCTCCATTGTTGTCTCTTGATAGCTCCTTTCCAGTGCTTTTGTCACCCTTTAATATCCATCAGATATGCTGAATTCTTGTTAGGAGATTTTCATAAAGTAATCATAAAAGATTATTACAGAATAGTAAAGATTTTAATTGGCAATTGTTTCTCTCTCCGATGGTAATTAGGGTTTATAGAAAATGGAAACTTTACCCATGCTTGCTCTTTCTCATTTCTTCCTATCTTTATCTGTGTAAAGAATAATTTGCAGAGAGAAGCTTCAATAGACTCCCAAATGTGCCAGCAGTCCAGCCCATTCAGACTGAAGCCTTTCTGAAATCACTCAGTCCCCGAGTTCCTAACTTATTCCTAAGGATATTAAATGAACTACTTTCTCAACTTGTCAAATCTTAATGAGGAAAATTGCTTTAACATAAATTTTAATAACAAATATTGAAACTAAGTTAAAAAGAGGATGCAATTCGAAAGAGAGTAAGGAATAGTATGTGGGAAAATTCAGACAGGGGAAAGGGAAGAGGGAAATGATATAATTTATATTATAATCTCAAAGCTAAAAAGTCTATTTTAAGGACATATTCACAAGTACTAATAAAAATGGCATCTAGTTTAACAATTTCAGTAATGTTAAATACTGGTAAATATGATAAATGATACCAAAAAGAAAATATATGGTTGAAGTTTTGTGTTACTTTAATGCATGCTTTTTAGAATATTCCTTTAAAATACTGGTATTAAACTGCCAGGATGGGTCAGGGGGTAAGTAAGGTTGCTATCAAGAGTGAAGACTTGAGTTTGATCACGTATTCCAACACGATGAAAGGAGAGAACTCACTCCATCAAGTTGTTCTTTTATCTCTACACATATGCCATTGAAGGCTTACCCACACACAGACACACACATACACACACACAATAAATAAACAAAAACATAAATTAAATAAATATGAAAAATTTACAAATATACAATCTAATGGTACTTAGAAAGCAAGTACAATTTAATAAATATACATAAATTTGAATGTTATAAATCATTATGAATATTTGTATTATCTTTAAATATAATGTTGAAAATATTACAGCTTTCCATGTCTGCTGCTTCCCTGGCAAGGACCAAGAGACAAATTTTTTTCATTATGAAATTGATACTAATTAAGAAAGTCACTAGTAGCATATTATAAGTGGCAAGATACTGAAGTGCTTTGGACTGGTTCTCAATTGATTCCAGTGAGTCTTTGAGTAAAGCAGTAGTTTTCATTGCTTTCTGAGAGATCCACTATCCTGAAGTTGATGGCTTTTACATCAACTTTAATAATCCATTCTCAAGTAGTGTGAGGAACGAAGTAGAAGAGATTGTGGGGGCCTGATTTGTCAGAAGGAAAGAAAAACTTGCCTTTTTATTAGTTCTTCCTGAGCTAAGTAGAACCCACAGATCATTAAAGTTATTGTGTGTGCGAGTTTCATCTCTGTTGTTGTGATAAAATTATCAAAACAAAATATTTAGGTTTCAGTCCATTATTTGCAAAAGTCACAGTGGCAGAAAGTTGATATAGTCACATCACATCTATAGCTTGTTCACTGGCCTGCTCAATTTCTCCACTAACACAGCAGAGAACTCCATACTTAGAAAAATGATGTCACCCACAATAGGCTCAGTCTTCCCACATCAATTAATATGATTAAGACAAACTTCCATTGACATATCCAAAGGGCAACTTGATCTGGACAATCTCTCCTTGAGACTCTCTTCTCAGGTGATTCTAGGTCTTGTCAAGTTGACAATTATAGCCAACCCTCACACCTAATTTTCTCTAGGTTTAACATATTTTCTAAATGAACTGTTTGCTCACAGAGGGAGGTTGATACCTCAGCACTCAATCTTTTTTGAACACGTTAGTGGTGGTTACTAAAAACCATCTATGACCTATGATTACCCTTTCAAATCTGTAGCTTATGTTTGGACATGAAGACCTCGGATCAGATGTAAGTATAGCTTCTTTGACATCCTTAGCATCAAGTTATTCATCTATAAAGTAATGATAATAGCACAAAGCACAGTAGCAAGGCTTTTATCAAGCCCAGTTCATCCCATAATATAGCAATGTACTTCCATATTTCTGTCCAAAGTATCTGAGATAATAAGGAAGAAATGACTTATTTGGGCTCATTGTTACTGAGAATTCAGTCCAAAGTCTCCTGGGTCCACACACATAGGTATGGCACCATGGTGATGGAAGTGCACAGTACAAGAGCTTTATCTCCCATTAGACAGGAAGCAGAAACAGAAGAAGATTCCAGTAGCCAGGAGTAGCCATCAGAGACATTCTCAAAGCTTCATGTCTAAATGTTACAGAACCCCTCCCCCAAATAGTGTCATCAACTGGGAAAGCTATTCAACACACAGTCCTGTGACTGATGTTCATATTCAGCCATGACAATCAGCAAGACCAATAACAGATAGGTAAGAGCTGGTAGCATTATCCTTCTTTTGTTTTCTGAATATAACCATTCTCATAACATACTTGCTTATGTGGTCTGTTTTTAGAACCTGAAATTTATGTTCCCTTTCTCAGCCTTTATATAAGTTATTTGAACCCAAGCAAGGTGGGACATGCCACTTATCTCAGTATTTGGAAAATCAATTCAGGAGGATTGCTAATTTGAAGTCACAATGGGCTACATAGTAATCTGCTGTCTCTGAAAGGAAAACCAATAAAAATTACTTGGCTGCTATCCTTTCTTCTTGGTTCATCCAAATGAGTTCAGAACACCCCTGAGGGAGCCCCTTTTTTTTCTTTTCATGTGTTGCCTGGTGTGTGTGCTAAATGTATATGTCTGTGGTATGGTGTAGTTTTGTGTGTATAAATGTTTGCATATGTAATCTGGCATGTAGATGGCCAAGCTTGATATATAGAAACTTCAGTTGCTTTTCCACTTTATTCATTGAGGTGGAGCTTCTCATTCAAATCCAGAGCTTGTCAATATGGCAGTCTCGCTAGCCTGCTTGCTTCAGTATTCATTCATCACTTTCAAAGACTGGAGTTATAGGGTGACAGCAATTCCCAACTAAGAGTTATGTGTGTTCTAGAGATCTAATCTTAGGTCTTCTTGATTGAAGAGCAAGCAGTTTAATTGGTGATTCATCTCTGCTTCCAGAAAATCTTTTGGAAGCTGACTTAAACTCTCATCTTTGAGTGGACACTCATTTGAGGAAGAAGAAAAGCTTGAATTTTTATCCAGATTGAAATCCAAAGAAAACATATACATTAACTAAGATAACTAAATTCTTGACTTGATTTTCCTTAGGAATATATGGCAGAGAACTGAACGCAGGTCTTCTGACATGATGTGTAGCATGATATTACTGAGCTAGAATCCAAGAACTCTTTACTATTTTGTTAGTTTATTTTGCTTTCAACTCAGGCCTGTGCCAGCTCTTATTATTATTAGTGATACACAGTGTGCCTCTCTGTACACTGGAGCAAGGATGAGACTGGAAAAGCTAAACAAAAGCAGATCTCAGAGATTGTGACCTTGACACAAGACTGCAACTAAAAGATGCTTAAAAAAAGAAAAGCTGGAGGGGATGCATTCCATCTCTGTCCTGATGCTTTCCCTTGTATAGTCCCATCTCTGCTGAAGCTCTGGTGGAGTGTGACCTGAGTGACAGTTAATCTGTGTCTCTGGCTTGAGGTGACTGGTCTAAAGAAACTCTAGCTACTGCAGAATTCAGCTATTAACAACTGTGCAAGGATCAACTAGATAATTCAACAGTCCTGCTTCTCTCACACAAGTGCTCCCAGTTTCAATCTCCCAATTTAAGTTTGACCAGCAGGAGACTTTCAGATTTGTACCACTTTGTTCCTTAGTTTCATTACCATCCTGAAAATGGAGTTGTAATTCAACAGTAAAACCTTCTGTCTTTTCTTTCTCCATTGATTCCAATGTGTTAAATTCCCATAATCATGAGAGTTCAAGACCAAATGGGAGATTGAGGTGGATGGGAAGCAGCAAGTATAGGGGAAGCAGGAGTCCCCCAAACCACCTATTCCTGGGCATCTTACCATACTTTGCCCAGCTGCCTGGGTGCTCTGCAATTTGCACCACATCCCCCTCAACAGCTGCTTATTTTACCACTAACTCTAACCTTGGCCACAATTTAATTTGAACAACTGCTAACAGATGGGTGTGAATTTGACACTAAAGCTGTTGTCAGTTCTGAGACTGTGGTGGGCGAGGACTAAATGGGATACATGCCTCCATTCATGTTCTCATCTATACACACCTCCACTGATACTCTTCACCTCCACCAATAAACACCTCCACTGGGGACACAGTTTTCAGAAGCCAATGGATTAAACATACATGAGTCTTCTCACTTCAGATATCAAAGTCATTGTAGTTTTCTTCTATTCTGATTAACATATATTGTACAATCATGGGATTCTTATACAAGTCTTTAATGTCCTTTCACACATTTATATCCATGCACTGTTGTTCTTGTTCACCCTCTCCTTCTTTTCCCCTTCCAGGTTGACTTGCATGCCAATGTGTTGCTTTTACTTTGAATCCATTTTTTAAATTCAGATTCTACAATTTAGGGAAAATGTATTTGTCCTTCTGAATTTCTAAATCTGATTTATTTTGTATAATATGATGATCTCTTGTTCCCTCTATTTTCTTACAAAATTTAAATCTTTATGTTTGTATACTACAGTCATACAAGACATATTTTCTTTATGTATTCATCTGAAGATGTACTCCTAGGCTGGCTGCTTATTTTCTGTGTTATTTTTATCATTTATTTTTATTTTTGGATTTTTACTTTATATATATTTCAAATGTTTCCCCTTTGAAAACCCCCTATTCCATTCCCCCTCCTTCTGCCTCTATGGGGGTGCTCCAATCACTCCTGTCTTCCCTCCCTAGCATTCCCCTACATTGGAGCATCTAACACCCTCAGGCCCTAGGGCCTCTCCTCCCACTGATGACCAACACGGCCCTCCTCTGCCATACATGTGGCCAGCACCTTGGGTCCCTCCATGTGCATTCTGTGGTTGGTGGTCCAGTCTTCAGGAGCTCCAGGGAGTCTGGCCAGTTAATACTGTTGCTCCCTCCATGGGGCTACAAACCCCCTCAGCTCCTTCAGTCCCTTCTCCAACCCCTCTAACCGGTACCCCACACTCAGTCCAATGGTTTGCTATGAGCATTCACCTCTGTATTTTTCAGGCTCTGCCTGTGCCTCTCTGGAGACAGCTGATCATGCTTCCATCAGCAAGCACTTCCCAGCATCCACAAGAACATCCTGGTTTGGTGGCTATATATGAAAAGTATCCCCAGGAGGGGTAGTTTCGGGATGGCCTTTCCTTGAGTGTCTGCTACATACTTTCTCTCAATATTTCCCCCTGCAATTATTTCGTTCCCCCTTCTAGGAAACACTGAAGCATCCGCATTTTGGTTTTCCTTTTTCTTAGGCTTTGTCTGTGAATTGAATCTTGGGTGTTCTGAGCTTTTGGGCTAGTATCCACTTATCAGTAAGTACATACTGTGTTTGTTCTTTTGTGACTCTATTACGTCGATCAGGATGATATCTTCAAGTTCCCTCCGTTTGCCTGAAAATTTCATGAAGTCACTGTTTGTAATAGCTGAGTGGTATTCCATTGTGTAAATGTACCACATTTTCTGTATCCATTCCTCTGTTGAGGGACATCTGGGTTGTTTCCAGCTTCTGGCTATTATAAATGTGGCTGCTAGGAACATAGTGGAGCATGTGTCCTTATTACATGTTGTAGAGTCTTTTGGGTATATGGCCAGGAGTGGTATAGCTGGGTCCTCAGGTAGTATTATGTCCAATTTTCTGAGGATGTGACAACTGATTTCCAGAGTGGTTGTGCCCACTTGCAATTCCACCAGCAATGAACTTTTGTCATTTTTTTAAATACAGGAGATTTATTTCTTCATGAATGCTCCATTATTTTCCATGTTTATGAGGATATACAGGGAGTTATAATAAAAAAAAGCCAACAGATGTGAATGCCATTTATCAGGTAGGACTGCAAGATAGGCATTGTGCTGGTTTTAACAATGATACTGATCAAAATGCTCTGAAACACTATTCACAGTAGTGTGAGCTACTCATGTCAGAATGTGCATTTTATTTGTGATATGGGGTAAATCTTAGTCTGTAAGAGTACATAGGAAACTGACCTTTTTTTCCTGACAGGTGAGAAAATAATTTAATTATATATTATTTTAATTCTGGTTTTAATTTAATATAAAAGTCATCCTATTTGAATCTCTCTCTGACCCTTCTAATGTACTAGCCAGGGCTAAAGTTTTATATGTTATCTGGAATACACTGAATGTCTTAGCAGAGATCATGTGTGATGTTTGGAAATTAACTGGATTTCTGAGTCTGTTAAATTGATAAACAGATAATCTTGTGGATTAATACTGATTGCTAGCAATATTTGGAAACATTGGAAGCTATGAAGTATGGCCTGGTTGCCAAGAAATCACTGAGTTCGTGCTTTTGCAGGTTATTTTTTGTGCACAGTTTCAAGTCAAGTCAGCTTCAACTCAAGCTAGCTGTCAAGGGCTAGCATGTGTCCCACCACATTCTAGATGCCATGGGGCTGTGTATCAGTAGATATGAGCCCAGAAGAAAGTCACCTGAAACACCAAGGGCCAAAACCCAACACTGAGGAAAGATGGAACTTTCCTTCTTTTAAGTTATGGAAGTGGTATAACCTGACCAACTCTCCCAGAACTTTGCACCTGTCATCCACTATAAACACTGGTGTTATTATTTGAAATAGAAATAGCTCTTGCCTCAGTAAACTTACCTTTTTGTTCCTCCATCTTTTCATGTTGACTTATGTAATGTGAATGAAAAGAATTCAAAACACTGTGTTTTGAAAATCAAGTGCACTTTCTATGCCCCCTAACATTTTAATTATGGTAAAATATACAAAATATAAAATTTAAGATTTGGCAATGATTCAGTGTAAAGCTCAGTGGCAATGACCATATTAACTCTGCTGTTCATTCATTACCACCATCTGGCTAGTAGTATTATAGTCTTCCCAGTCTCACACTCTGTGCTTGTGAATCAACCTTCCCATTTTCAGCTATGGCATCCAATAAGCAATGTTCTATCTCCACAAACTTAACCACTCTAGGTAACTCCTATGGCATACAAAATTTCTCTCAATCTCTTTATGAGTTCACCATACCTAATATCCCTAGTGTTACATGTAGCACATATCAACTCTGGTGAATAAAATTCTCTTGTAAGTGCCATATTTACCTATCAACAAACAGGCTATTTCTACTTGCTGACTATTGTGGATGACCCTGATGTGGACATTATATTTTTCAAGTTAATAATTCTCCTGAGACTATGAATAGAAGTCACTGCTTTCTCATGACCAATGACTACTTCTGAAAAAATAAGGCCCATGAAAATACCTTGAGTTTATTGACTTGCAAAAGTTGTCATGCATAGCATGGGATGTATCGAAAGCAGAGCTAATTTTCTCTTGGTTCTGACACGATGAGCACTTTAAACTGTGCACTGGTGGAGAGCAAGTGACATACATTCATGGAGAGAATGGAGAGATAAATAATGGTAAGCAAGGAAGAACTGTTGCTGGAATTTTTTAACCACAATAAACCCATATAAAGGACACACAATCCAGTTATAATTATAGGCTATCTGCCTAGATTGGGCAGATCTAACCCTATACTAACTTATTCCATACCTATAAGACCTCTTGCTACTTGAGGTTTCTCCTGGCCATGTAGTTCGGGTCCATTGCATCTTCCTCATCCTCTTCTTCTGTCTGATCCTTCCCCTCTGATCCTCTTCTGACACTCTACCTGCCTCCACTCTCAAACCTCCAGTCCCACCTTTTGTCTCCACTGACCAATTACAGGCTCTACCCTTTATTAACTATCTAAAATGGTCCAGTGCACCCCTCTTGAGGAAGCAGAATTAATATCAGAATACAAACATCATCAGGCCAACACACAACAAGGAACTAGTTGATTGATAGTACAGGTA